>JAHWFP010050152.1:0-10928 GCA_023313725.1 Lithobius niger | reverse complement strand
GTACTTCATGGAGGTTCTTTCTTTGCACCATAATAAATTTAAAAAAAAAAAATTATTATTATTAATAATTAACCAAAACCTACCTTTATCAACTGTTACAGTTCATAATTAAAAAGATAACATATTTGCAGTAAAAACACTTCGAACTTCGAACACTGTACACGTGAAACGGACAAACAACTGCAAATGATGAGAATTTTTGAAAAATGCAAACAAGATGGTTATCCTGAGGATGTTGTTTGTCCTGGTTCGCAAACCTAGAAAAAAGGTGAATCGGGCAGAGAACGTTAACCTTGCTGCTGTGCACGAGGATTATGCCAACTGTGTGGTAGTCCCTTACTTCCCTTGTTTGTGTGAAAAATCCTTACTTTCCCCCAACCTTACTTTTCTCTTAGGTGAGCGGACGCTTGAACCAATTGGATTAAAACACAACTGTGGGAGACACAGCGAGGGATGTGGGTTATGAATTTCCTTGTGGTGGTGAGGAGTGGGAGGGAAACCCGACCGGGGGTGCCCCAAGAGATACTGGGGCGAAACAATTCGTCCTTTCAGGAGTAAAAACGCCAATTCGCTGCATGAAGAATCGAGATATGGAAAATACAATTTGTAGAGCTGCGCACCACCCGAATTTACAGGGAGTCTAAATCGTCATCAGTGAAAAAAAATATAATCATAAGAAAAAAATTAGAATCAGCCTTTACACATTGCTCTTTATCAAGGTAAATTCCCTCTCAATCAGGCTTACCAGTTGGTCGATAATTATCGAATTGGTCGTTATTTTTTTTCCAAGTCGTTAAAAGTCGATAAAGTTCTGTTATTGTCGATAAAAGTCTATAAAATTAAGTAATGAAATAAATATGCTGCAATTGGCTGTATTTTTTTTTAATATTGGCGATTTGTCATGGTCTCTACGCGAAAGAAGTTATAAAACGTGAACTTCCGGTTTCACTTCGAAAAACGAACGCTGAGTGCTCTACAGCATGAATGGAGCTCGCCGTTTCCCTATACTGCTACCAGAGGTACCATTGTGGGCAAGAGATTTTTTTGGGTGGGTGGGGGTAGGGGGTATTTCATTCCCTGTAATCAGAAGCTGTGATAAAAAAGAAATGAAAGTTTTAATTTTAACGAGCCAGGTAACTTTATTTGGAAGGGGGAGGAATCAGCCGTGCAAACAATTGTTATTTTTTTTGTGTAACCGTAGACCAAACATTATCACGTATCTTGGTGACTGTTGCTTGCATTTACAGTTTCTTTGTTGCCAAAACATCTTAACCAGATAATTTAGCATTAAATTCCTCGAATGTGATGTTTCCCTGGAGGTTTCTTCTGCTGTGCAGCCGCCTGCTTGCATACCCCTGCTGCGCATGCGCGCGGCAGTCCTCCCTTATAAAAGCGACAGCGCGCCCGCTATCGGCATTCATTTTCCTCCAGCGTACGTGTCGTCTAACAACCCCTCGCCACCCTGTTCCCCATCTTTCGTCCGGTTCCAGTCTCTCTCGCCCGCGTAAGGCTTACCTCGCCGCCAACTGCCGAAGTCCGTGCAAGCAGTCGATGTCACCTTTTTCCGATGCTCATCACCGTTCCAGCTGGCTGCGCTGCACCCACGACACCTCTCGGCTTTCGGCTTTCGGACAGAACACGCCCGTGTTGCCGATCGGCTTACCATCACCGGCATCTGCCGACGTCAACCCTCTCGGAAGCTCATCGCCCTTCCGGCTGGCACCTCTTCAGCTTTCGCTTTCGGACGGAAGACGCTTCCTCTACCGGCCTCTGCACTTCCTGTCGACACGCCTGGACGCAAATAACTTTTTTTACACGGGCCCTCTGGATCCCAGGCGTCTTCGGATCTCTGGCGTCATTCATATCACTTAACCTCACTCCCAGAAGTTCTCTTCCCTCACACCAGCTGACAAATCATATGGTGGAAAACGGCGCCGATTTAAGTGAGCCAAAGCAAGATTAATTCCACCATTGGAACGCTATTTGCAATGTATTTCACGAAATAATCGGGAGTTGACAAAAAACGATGTTGATTTGGAGCCTAACTTTGCACCGGTTAATTTTGCGTATGTCAACAAACAAGCGGTCGCATTAAAATGCATGCACGCGTCACTGTCAATGTATTAACTACGTTTTGTTTCGCTAATCCAAGATTTACACAAGCTTCAAAGGGCCACGTGTTAATTTAACTACAACCAGTTTTCGCCTCGCCATGCTTTGATTGTGGAAAGTAATAGAACCAGAGGGGGTCGTCTCAAAACAAGCTTTTTGTGACGAGCCCCTGTGATTAGAACTGCCGGAATTACGAGACGCTTCTGTCTATTTAACCTTGGCGTCGGTTGGCGTGGTCCAACAGTTTTTCGTGTGAGTTATGTGGTTTATTTCAAACACAAGTGGGGCTGAAACAAACACTCGTCTTATTAATTTATTTTATACTAATTAAAAAAAATTAAACGTGTTAATTCAGTATTTCACAACTATTTTGTTTGTTTGGCTGTTGGGCAGCTGAATTTGGATGGCTTGCCTGCGTTACTTGTTGTTGCCTAGCAACCAGTAGGCGAGAATGTGAATGATGCGTTGTGTTGCGAACCTGGTTTTTTAAAATATTTCTACTGGAGTAAACATTTTCTCACTTCACACTATGTTATGAGAGGAACCATAAATTATCTATCTTCAATGTTAAAATTATTTTATTTGTTTTGCGTAGTCATAACAACGTCACGAAACGAGATCGTATCACATCATTCCCATTGAATTCAATGCAAATACGTGGATGTGCTCGATCGTCGCCAAAGTCTAGGTCCCTGCCCTAAGCTCGTAATATAGCACTGCCAAATCATATGAAATATATATAGAAGCATCCTTGGCCCAAGTGAGTAGCAGCCAGTATTCGGAGCTAATTCACACATTTTTGAACAATGAATCGACTTTATCGTAATATTTAATATTTCGCTCGATCGTTCATATGTGTTAACATGTTTTTGAACAATCTCAGATCAACTACCGTACTCATTTGAACGAGCGTTCACGCGGGTTTGCCTACTAACCGCAATGCAGGAAGCCGGAGAAACGTCTTCAAGTTCATCTTCCCGTGAACGCTCGCAATGAGAAGTCGATTCATTATTGAAAAATGTGCGAATTAGCTCTGAACACTGGTTGCTACTCACTTGAGCTGACTTGAATCGGTGCCGTTTTCCACCATGTTTGATTTGCCAGCTAGTGAGAGCAGAGAATTTCTGAGAGCGAGGTTACGTGATCCGAATGACGCCGGAGATCCGAAGACGCCTGGGATCCCGAGGGCCCGTGTAAAAAAAGTTATTTGCCGCCTGGACGAAGCTCTAGCTCTTTCGGCCGCTTCCCGTACCTGTTTCCCGGATGTACCGCATTCCAGGCAACCCGTCTTGCTCCCGTTTCGGTTTCGATTGTTTCAACAACGATCGAACCTGCTTCCGTGCTTTGTTTACACCAACTTATCCATTACGAATGAAGACCCAAGTTTTCCTGCCGCTTGTCTAAGCAAAGATCAACTCGACAGTTGCTGCCCACTGCTACTCGTCTCACTCGTGGCTAAATTCCACGTTTGGAGTGAAGAACCAAGCTGGATGCCATCATCACGCCAACTGCTTGTCTCGACCGTGGCTCATCCCACGTATCGGGCGAAAATCAAGCCAACAGTTGCTGTCCTGTGCTGCTCGTCTTACTTGTGGCTAAATCCCACGTTTTGAGTGAAGAAACCAAGCTGGATGCCATCGTCACGCCTGCTGCTTGTCTCGACCGTGGCTAACCCCACGTATCGACTGAGAATCGAGCCAACAGTTGCTGTCCATTGCCGCTCGTATCACTCGTGGCTAATCCCACGTTTTGAGTGAAGAACCAAGACGGAAGCCGTCTACACCTCTTGCTGCTTGTCTCGACCATGGCTAACCCCACATCTCGAGTGAAAATCAAGTCACCTGTTTCTGTCTACTGCTGCTTGTCTCACTCGTGGCTAGAACCCACGTTTGAGTGAACCAAAAAGGACGCCGTTTACACTTTTTGCTGCTTGTCTCGACTGTGGCTGACCCCACGTCTCGAGTAAAGATCAAGCCACCCGTTGCTGCCTACTGCTGCTCGTCTCACTCGTGACTAGAACCCACGCTTGAGTGAACCAAGACGGACGCCGTTTCACCTCTTGCTGCTTGTCTCGACCATGGCTATCCCCACGTCTCGAGCGGAAATCAAGACATCAATTGCTGTCCTACACTGCTGCTCGTCTCATTCGTGACTTAACACCCACGCTTTGAGTGAAGAGTCGTGTTGGTGCCATCTGCTCGACTCTTTCGTGGCCAGAACCCACGTTTGAGTGAACCAAGACAGATGCCTTTTGCACCTCTAACTCATTGTCTCGTCCATGGCTAACCCCACGTCTCGAGCGGAAATCAACACAACAGTTGCTGTCCACACTGCTGCTCGTCTCATTCGTGGCTTTAAACCCACGCGTTGAGTGAAGAGTCAAGTTGGAAGCTATCTACATTCCCTCTGCTGTTCCTGTCTTTCAGCCATTCCCCACTCAGGCGCTGCCGTCTGGATCCTGTCGCCATGGCTTCCACACCGCACGTCAAACTGTTCGGCCCATCTCCGGTCTGCCCATAGCTGGGACGTCGCCATCGAGTCTGGATTGTTGCTCAGGCCTCTCGCTTCTCCCGCAACGACGTTGAAGCTCCAGGTCTCTCCAGTCCTGCCGTAGAAGAAGTTGTGAACTGGATCGTCCACCGACGGCCCCTGCCTCCGGCTCTCTCGCCGTCTTTCGTCCGCCTCACTGACGCCGTAGCTAACCGCACGCTCCACTCTTCGGCCAGTCTCCAGTCTGCCCGTAGCCGGGATGTCGCCGTCGAGTATGGGTTGTTGCTCAGGCCCTCTCGCCTCTCCCGCCACGACATTGAAGCTCCATGTCTCACCAGTCCAGCCATAGAAGCAGTGTGAACTAGATCACCAATCGACGGCCCCTGCCTTGGGTTCCCTCGCCGTCTTTCGTCCACCTCACTGATGCCGTAGCTGTCGCGACTATGTTGAAGATCTCGCAAGCTCCCGTCTTTCGTCCGTCTTGGATTTAGTCTGCCCATTTCACAAGGAAGGCCAACCGAGTCTGAACTTATTGCCCCATGCACTCATTCGTCTACGCCTTACCCAGTTTTTGCCGTTCTGCACCATGCCGAAAGTCGGCGAAACCTGCATCCCTCGCTCCTTACGCTCGTTCGTCTTTCACCCGGCCTGTTCAGGTGTCTCCATCCCGCACAAAGAGGAAGATCTACCGAGCCAGCGTTCCTCGCTCCACGCAACTCGTCTTTCACCTACCTTGCCCGGGAGTTGCCGTTTTGAACCTTGACGAAGAGCTGCCAAGCCTGCATTCCTCGCTCTATGCACTCATTCGTTTTTCACCCGCCTTATCTGGACGTTTTCATCCCGCACCGTGATGAAGGTCTACCAAGCCAACGTTCCTCGCTCCAAGCACTCGTCTTTCACCCGCCTTCCCCGGGTGTTACCGTTTACACTACGGTGGAGTTCTGCCGAGCTACCACTCCTGGCTCTACGCGCTCACTCGTCTTTCGCCCGCCTCGCTCGGGTGTTGCTGTCTTACGCCACGGAGAAGACCTGCCTGCCGTCGTTCCCCACTCCACGCATTCACTCGTCTTTTGACCGCTTTGCTGCCCGGGTGTTGCTGCCTTCCACCGTGATGGAGGTCAACCAAGCACTCCGCCCCCCCCCCCCTCGGCCTGCTCCTTCGTCTTTCGTCCGCCTTGCTGTTGCACCGTGTCCTGCACCGGGATGGGAAACAAACAGGCCCTGCAGCTCTCACCCCATCTACTCAGCTTTCGTCCACCTTTCTGAAAGTCGAACCAGGCCTTCACCACTACCCATCTTTCGTCCCTGCCTTCACACCTCTCGCCCGCCTCACTGTTGTGGTGCCGTCCCGTCCTAGGGAGATAACCCGTCAACCTGGGACCTCCTTTCCCGCTCCTCGTCCCCCGTTCGCCTTATGGTCGGACGCCCGTTAAGCTGAAAGACTCTTCCCGCTCCACATCTTTTGTCTGCCTTCCGGTTATGATACCGTCCTGAACTGGATGAAAGCCCGCACATCTGGGAGCTCCTCTCACCACCTGTCCTCTCGTCTTTTGTCACCCTCTAACCAATCGAATTGGTCCCGCAGACGGTTATCCCCTTCCCATCTTCTGTCTTTCGTCCGCCCGCCACCTAGACGGCCTGGCCATGTTAGGTGACCACCGGTTACACTGCATTGTGCCACTTCCCATCCATGATCTGTGCGGCTTTCCTTCATGCTTGCCGGAACACCATCTATTCCAGCCCGGTCCCGACTGTGGTCTTCTTTCATCGGGGTTTTTGATCTTTCGGCTGCCGCCGTGCCCCGATGTGGTCCTGCACTAGTCCCTCGGACGCCGTGGTCCGGCCCCTGTCCGCTCCGCACAGCACCGCCAATCCGTCCGAATGTTAACTCCTACACTCAGCTAAGAAACCATCAGCCCTTTCGGCCCGATCCCCCTCGCTCCCACTCCGGCCAACGCAACCAGCAGGACCGCGCCGCAACTCCTGACCACCGCAGCTCTACCACGACGCCTCCCGCCTCTCCTGCCTTCCAGTCGGCACAAGACTTCGCCTCTTTTTCCCAGCCTGGCTGAAACTCAACAGAGAATTTCTATCCTTCATAAAGCACGGCTTTCGGCCGACACTCTTATCGTCGCTGACATCCTTTCTCCCGTGAAAGCTCTCTTCTCCATCCATGCACGGTCTTTCGTTCGCAGTCTCGAAGCTCCTCCGGAATAATGCAATCATGGTCTGCCACAAACAGGACCAGCCCTTCGGCCGACGGTGCCCTTCACTCATCCAATCCCTTCGGCCATTTGGCTCCGAGGAAAATCCAACGCCCCGAATCAAACCAACACAGGGTTTTGTTCAAACCTTTTGAAGATCACCGCAACTCTGCTCGATTGAGTTGAAACGACTGACTACTAGTCGTGTAACATCCACGCGGGTCCTTCCATTGTTCAACTTAAAAAAAATATAACTGACGAGAAGGAAGAAACCAACTTCTTCTCCTCACTATCTCGCATTCTAACGCATGGAACCACACAAGAGTTATTGACCCATGGTAACTTAAAACATCATTAACCGCCGACAAAACCTTTCGACCGAAGAAATCCTCGCATCAACATCTTGAGGGAATCCATCGACCTCCACCTCACACAACCTGACGCAAAGGTAGCGAATGTAAACGAACTACACCGGCTGCGACCCATTGTTGCAACCCGTACAGTAGTCAATCCCCCTTAAGCATTCAGAACGAAGCAGAAGCAAGCCCACCATGATGGCAGCTAAACATTCACGATGGCAGCAAGCCAACCAATGAAGAGCAAGTGAACAAACTTCGAGGTTCTTCACCTGTTCTGAACAAAGTGCGAAGTTTTCAACAACTTTGTAGGGGACAGTCTTCTTGCATCCCGGGGCGCCCGTCAAGGCGGTGCCCGCCACCAAACCTTGACGAGGTCTTCTGATAATGCTAAATTATCAGGTTAAGATGTTTAGGCAACAAAGAAAGAACATTTTGCCGGCCCCCAGCCAGGCCGGCTAAAAATGGTTTCTTTGTGCCTAAAACATACTTAACCTACTCCCGCCCTGCCTCCCCTCACGAGTCACCGCCTGTCATATTGTGAGTAAAATGAATGCTGATAGCGGGCGCGCTGTCGCTTTTATAAGGGAGGACTGCCACGCGCATACGCAGCAGGGGTATGCAAGCAGGCGGCTGCACAGCAGAAGAAACCTCCAGGGGAACATCACATTCGAGGAATGTAATGCTAAATTTGCAGGTTAAGTATGTTTTTGGCACAAAGAAACAATTTTTAGCCGGCCTGGCTGGCGGGCGGCAAAATGTTCTTTTTCATTTTTTTCATTTCGTGTATGTCTGACGAGGTCCTATTCAGTAGATATTCGGTCGATATTTAGTCGATATTCGGTCAATATTTTTACAATGGAAAGGTCGATAATTTCGATCGACCTTCTGACAACCCTGCTTCTCAATATTTCCCCACCTGATTCCATTATTAATGAATGTGGGCACAATAGTTTATAGATAACAAAAAGTCAATCATATTCCCCCACCGACTTGAGCAACATGGCCGATTGTTGAGGTGCTAGTCAGCTCCTGGGTAAGTAAAAATATAACGATGTTGCTTGATAATGTTTAATGTTGGAGGTGTCAAAGTGCAGGGGTTTTTTTTTGGGGGGGGGGGGGAATTTGCTATTTCGTGTTTTATTTTAGCTCCATGTACTCAGAATAGCGCGTATATTCGCGGAAACATTTACGTATATGAACTGCAGGTTATTCCCTGACGAGCTGGGCTTTTCTCCTTTTATTTTTTCTAATGCTTCATTTCATGACAAATTGAACGGAAAGTCAAATGGCTCGAAAGGCTTCAAAGACCTATTTACTTTGCCTTTTGGATTTAAATGTCAGACTGCCTGAGCGGGAACTGAATCCTACCGCTCAGCCATACTGACACGGCCTTTTTTTTCACAATTTTCTCAAATAAAAAACTCAAAACTGGCCAGTTTGCTAGAATTATACCAGCTTATAAAAAACACTAGTGACGTTTTCATCAACACTCGGTCATCAGACAAACAAGGCAACCTTAAACAACAAACGCGTGATTACACTTGACAAAATTTGCTGGAATCTTGTTAAATTTGATTTCAGCAACGCCCGCAGTTCGGGCCCTGACAATAGTAGAAAATGAACAGACGTTTGACAACTGCAAACTGAACAAAAAACCTTCCAAAGGCCCGATTCACTAAAGTCGAAAAAAAAGGTAATTAAAGCTTTCATCAATAGTTAGATATTCAGATGGATAAAACTTTGTCTCGGAACCTGAGTTTAAAATACTTGCACAAGTTGTGAATTTATGATGCACCATCAAAGGGTTTCAAAGGGTTTAACGAGCGTTAACCACTCCTGGTCATGCACCTTGCTACAGTGTATAAAATATAAGACGGAGCCAAGCGCTTCCTGTTTCTGAAGAACTATTCAAGAAGGAAATGAAAACTAGAACTAGAAATAGAACTTGCATACAAGTTATCCAATAAAAATTTACATACTAATCTCTGAAAAAAATTTGACGGCTCTGCACCTGTCAGAATGAATCAATAGTAACTCACCAGAATATTGCAGTGAAATTCTGCAAATATATATATGGAGAGTGTAACTTGTGAATAATGATCTCACACGAGTGTAAATCGACAAGGTTCCAAAGTGTTTCCAGCAAACATTACGTATTAATTATATGCTGTGAATCGACGAACTGTTTGGGAAAAAAAGTATTGATTCGAATTTATCTAGATCTAGCATGGCCCTTATATTGTACGTGCCATCTGGATACAAAATAGATGGTTTTAGCAGGAAGTACAGGTGAGCTGAACGATTGAACATCCGGATTAAGAGGTTGTTAGCGAAGTTAGCGAAGTTGAGAAGCTCTAATATTTACAATTAAATGCAAGCCTTTTTATAGTTTTGCATTACAATAGCTAATTTTTTGCAAATACTCAATTTGATCAATTTCACCATATAATGCCCCATTTCAGTGCCGTTTCCATAGAAAGCAAATGTTGATGATGCTTTTCATTTATAGTGTCCGCAGCCTATCTTGATTTCGCCCCAGCATGAACACAAATAATCGATTGTATGTTTTTTGGTAGCAGAGTGCCTTGTTGATGTCCAAAATAGCTACAAAAACAATGGCGGCCATCGATTAAAGCCGCTCCCTCCAGGAAGACGTAGCCGCTCGTAAAATACCAGGAGAACTCAAGATACGCCACACACACAATAATAAGTTTTCCTCTAAAACTCCAATACTATTTTATTAATAGTTATGATACTTGAGTCCTTGACGGGGGTCTTTTAAAGAAAGCACTATATCCTTTGGATTCTCCTAGTGAATAGATGTACCCGGCATAATATTTAGATGTACCCGGGAAAATTGGTAACGGTTTATGTGTGTTTAATTCTCCGGCATAATGGTTGTGGGTCTCAAGTTGCTATTTGAAGAATTGATTTCGTTGTTGCTTTTGTGTTTAGTGTATTGTGTTGTTACGTTGTTCATTACGCAGGTCGTTGTTTGTACGTTATTTATCACCGAGTAGGCTAGGTTTTAAAAGAGCTCATGGTGTACTAGGCCGTTACGAACTGTAAATAAATAAATAAATCACCGAGGACATTGCTACGCTGTTTATTACACAACGATCACCGGGCAGATGACCGGAAGCAGTTAACGCTCGCTAAAACCTTTTGAACCCTTTGAACAAAGATCAAAGATCGTGGAGCCGATAACTGTTTGGGTTCGTGGTCCCTAAAAGCAAAAACAAAAACAAAACATAAGATCAAAGTTCAAACTCGGATTTATCCAGCTAAATTGTCCCTCTCCTTGTCTACTGTGTGGTTTGGGTTCGGCTCCCATAAATAAATACAACAACAACATTACCATGGACATAGTAATATAGGCTAAATATTCTTTCCAGAGACTACTTTCAATGATCTACGGGCCTTCCTACTTACTGCGTTTATGCCAAGTCGAAGAAACCTCGTTAATAACTTAGAGAGACTTTAGTAAAGTTTTTCCATTCCACTATAGTACACACGCATAGAGCGGATATGAGCAGACCGTCAACACACACGTGACGTCACACTATCGTGATTCCTCATGCTCTTCTACTTTCATTCGTAGTCTAAATGGAGACAAAGACAATTGGGTAGTTTTATGATGAAGAGATTGGATTTTTCCATCCGCCAGTAAATCGCTTTGCAAAGAAGTGAAGTATAACTTTCACGGCCGTGACCAACTTCTGGAAAATATTATCAAACTCTTTGTAATGCTCATCATCTAAGC
>JAHWFP010050146.1:18727-51877 GCA_023313725.1 Lithobius niger | reverse complement strand
CATGCACGCGTAATTTGTGTATTATACAGACTTTTTTATATTTGTCCGTGTTTGTTGTTTCATATATTAAGTCTGTTTCGTGTGAGTGGGTATATGTGTATTTTGAATACATTTATAATTTGTGAAAGAAGCAGACTTCTAGTTAAGGCAGTTTTTTGCCTGTTTTTGTGTTTGAAGGTCGTTTGAGGTGGTTATTTCTAATTCGTTTGAGTAATTACTTGTTCATTTTGTGTATGCATTTTTATCTTTCAATTTTGCAGCGTTTTGCTGTTTATGGCGTCTATTTTGTTGGCTTCCATTTTGTTGCGTGTGTTTGTGGGTTTGCGTTTTGCGAACTGGAGTTCAAATTATAGTTCGTTGCGTTCGAGTGAACTCTAATCCGTTTTTATTCGTGTACCTTCAGGGCTGTGAGTATGGGGATACGAGCTCTAATGTTTTTTTCTAAACGGCGAAGCCGTTTTTTGCTCAGTTAATTTGTTGGCTTTTTTCGCTTCCATTTTATGTGTGTCCACTGTCCACCGATCTTTGTTTTCGAAAAAACAGAACATTAGAAATGGATAGTTATGTTTAGGTTCCGCCGAAGGTTTGCCCATGATTATTATTTGATGGCAACACATTAGCGTATTTCTGGATTTAGCATGCGTCATCTCGATGAATAGTTGATTCTGGATTGTTTCAGTATCGTGGCAACAATCGCAGATACAATTCAACTTGCTTCCCGAAGCCCACATTGAAAAAGTAAATAAGTCACTCAGTCATGTCGGCCGCCCAATTTTGAGACTTCGCACCCTACGGTTTCAAACTTGAAAATTTAAGGAAAAATCAAGACCATTTAATTTTGGTTCTCCACAACGACAATGTTAGTTTCCCGGCACCCAGCCATCGTTGCATCTTGTTTGAGTGAGCTATAATCCGATATTGCGCGCCTCGCCTATTGTTACCCTATTGTTGCAGCATTGTAATATTTTGACATTGTTAGCCGCTCCGCCGCCTCCGCCTCCTCCTCCTGTTATGTCCAATTTTCTGAAATTCTTGTGCGCAAACCAACTCTAAGGGCGCGTTTACGCAAGGACAATTTTCTCGCTTACTAGCTTTTACTTGGTAAATACTAAATCTGCTGGCTGCTTCTCGCCTTTGTCGGAAAATGCGGCTTTCGAGTTGTCTATACGTAGTAATCATGGCAACAACGCGGACGATTTTCGCCCCGTTCCTCGCGACACGACGTACGATGCTTGCAACATGACAGCGTCGATTTATGACAACAAGAAAACAATTTTTACTGCAGTACACGACGACGGACAGATTCCTGAATACCGGCATTCGAAGGTTTGTTTTCGAATCGATAACTCCGAAATGCACGCCATGTTGGATTTTGAATTCTCACTGCGAGTAGCTATTTATTCTACCCTAGTTTGATCACTGCTAGAAGCTGTTTTTTCAGCGAGAAGAGCAAATTTTGGAAATAGCGTGAAATGGCGACAATGTTGTAGCAATGTTTAAAATGACTGTTGCACTTTGTTCTTTGTCCGTGTTGTTGTCAATAATACATTTAATTTGTTGTCTATTACCGCAATCATTTAATAAAAACGGGAAATCAATCGTAAATAAATAACGGTTGCCTAGCAAATAGCTTTCGGCGAGCGAGAAGGTCTCATTGCGTAAACGATCCCTAACAGGCCGTGCTAATAAGTGATTTATTCAAAGGGTTTCAAAGGATTTAACGAGCGTCAACCACTCCTGGTCATCTGCCCGAAGCCCTAAGGCCCTAAGTGACTTATTGTGACACTTACAACAATGCTGTATCAGTAATGCTGTATTCGATTTATTGCTGAGTTTTATAAGTAATAGTTATAGCCATCCTTATTTCAACAATGGGGTACAGTAAGTGATTTATTGGATAGTTTTTTCGTATCGAGAGCCAAAATCGTCCGACCCCGAAGGGCGATTCCCTTCCCTCCGAATTTGCCTCAAAGCCTTTCACTCCTTCACACCTCAAAAAAAAAAAACGAAAGCCGAATAAACGAAACCGAAGAACGAAAACCCTTTCCGAAAGTCTCATTCCACCCGACTCTGTCGATCCTTAAGCAGAATCACGAACCTATGGAATCACTCCAATCCTCCAGTGGACTCAATTCGAAAGCCCCACGAAAGCAGAAGTAACGAAAGCTCGCACACCAAGCTAAGCAACCCCAGTCCTTTCGGACCGTACAAGCATCATGCTCCCGCTCAACCGGCCAAAGAAACCAGCACAAACGCGCATCCACTCCGGACTGCCGCAGCCGCTACTCATCACCAGGCGGCAGAAGCTCCTTTGGTAAAGGAAAGCAATGACACCTTTCAGCCCTCCTGCTTTCCAGTCGGCGCATGACCTCGACACTTCCAACCAGCTTGGCGAAAACTCACTCAAAACAAAGAAATTCTTTCGATTTACGTACATGGCTTTCGACCGACTTTCCTCTCAAGACCCTCTCATGGCGGCCTCCCCACCATGGGACTTTGCACCACCAGTATCTGAAATCCCCGTGGTTCCCGGGGTCGATCCACCTTTCCAAAGCAGTGCTTTTGGATTGCTCTTCTCCAAGCGTTAAACGAAGCCTTCCCCACCTTGCGTTCCTTGTCAGCACAGCCATCAATGCTTACATCCAGCTTTCGCATTGAAGTCCACTGATTGGTTGGACGTCAAACCAATCAAAAACCAAGGAAACGAAAGCCAACACGCATCCCTTTCGGCCATGGAGCATGCCGCTGTCTCCACTGCCCTCTCCAGTGTCTGCTTTCACCTTGATGCCGACGTCGTGCCGTTGACTCTTCAGCCAACTTCGGAGCTTTTGTAGACATTGCTCTCATCCTTACCAGCTCATCTCGTCCTTGGTTTGACTCCACCTTGAGTGAACATAGTTACTGCCGATTCGACTTCTTGTCTCATTCGTGGCATAAACACACATTTGAGTGAATTTTCAAGACAGACAACGGTTCAACTATTGCAACCAGTCTAAGTTCCAAGACGGATGTCATTTTCCGCAACGGCTGCTTTCTCGGCCGTGGCTAACCCCACGTCTCGAGTTGAAATCAACACAACCTTTATCTGAACTTCTCGAATACTACCGCATTTCTGCTAACTCAGCGTGGCGTTCAAAACTTCTTAATGAAATTTCCTGATTTTTCCCGATTTTCCAGACAATTTTTTTTCGGTCGAAGGACTGAAGTTTTCAGTACAGGACTGACATTTTTTTTTCACGTTTCACTAAAAAAGCCATAACTGCATCACTTAGTTTTGCTAAATTAAAAATTGTATTGCCATAACTGGTATTTGTAAACAGTAAGAAGCCATAACTTGAACAAAACTAGAAACACACTTAACACTTAACGTCCCATATTACTTAGGCCTAAGGCGTTTTCGCTTTATCATAAATGAAACAAAAAAGAGGGTTTTACTGAACTAAAGTGAAAGTTTTATAAGTAAAAAGTGAAATCCGAATTAGCTATTCTTTGAAGATAAAAAGACTTTCCAGAAAATATTGAAATTCCCAGGCTTTCCCAGGCTTTATCAACTTCCCTGATTTTTCCCTGAATTTTCCAGACTTGATAAATTCCCTGAATTCTCCCGGTTTTCCCGGTTTTCCAGGCTGAACGCCACCCTGTAACTCCGATCATTCGAGCACAAATGACCAACAACTAGACGAACAACAACCAACTGGGAATATCATAGTTCTACAATCTCTGATGGAAGAACTACACAAGCCATTAAAAGACAGCTCCCTCCATGTATAAGAAACCGGAAAAGTATCTTTCTCGTGACATTAGCCACCAGTCTACACTGCATCGAAACCCAAGCTTAATCTGTCGACCCATCTAACTGCATCTTCGGACCAAACCACTCCTCGTTAACACTGTACCCAAGTGCAAACTTCCGAGCGAAAACTCAAAAAAATCAACTGGACCGCCAACACCCATAACCTTTCCGGCTCTATCAAACATCCTCAGAGATGGACCAGAACGACTATTATGCCTGATCCGAGCACTGCGCTTCAACATAACACGGACCCGCCATGAAGACATACGAAAAGGAAGGAACCAACTTTTCCTCCCCACTGACTCACAATCTGACGAAACCTCAGCAGCAATGGTACCACTGGCTTAAAAAGACCAACGAAGACCAACGTTGCTAACTCAAGTGCAACAATCCTTAATTCACATTGTCAGAAGACAGTGTTGTAAAGTAATACCATGAGGCTAACAGTAAGTACATAAGTTAACCCCCTTCGAAGGTTTGTTGATTTGTCGCCACGCTGTTATGTTGGTTGATCAATAACAATGAGAGCTGTATAAATACCACGACAACAAGAACAACATACCTTAAATTCATCATTTCTCTACCAATCCATTGTCCGGCGTATTGATCAGAGTTTGCACCTCCGTTTGGCCCACTGAGCTTCCGTCCAGTGACATCGCTTCATCAACTGGGGTGCACATGGTAATGAACACCGATTCAAGTCTTAAAGTCCAGGCGATGTTTTCCGTAACAGACTGATGGCTAGGAGGGAAGGGATACCACGAATCTTTTGGGTTTTCTCGAGGTGATCATGAAATTTGTAGACCCTGTTCATGGGGAGGTGATGGAGTTTCAGAAAAAGACAGTGACCAAAGTAAAGGGAAAATACAATTCTACGCCTCGAATCAGTATTACGATTCTCGAAAAACAGAAGGCTTTTCGAGAATCGTAATACTGATTCGAGGTTTCGAAAAAAGTAGTGCCTGCCCTTTTTTGCCTTTTCTCCCCGATGGTACCCCCCATCCCGCTTTGAAAGTTTGCGGACCCGCCTGTCCCCACGCAAGTAATTACACAATTTTGAAGCAGTCAGTGTCAGTCCTATAGGTTGAGCACAATATACTTCAAGTCTTCCGCTTGCAAGTGTTGACTGTGTTGACTGTGAGGTCACTGGACATGCCATACTCTCTGCTTTCATATAAAAAATCAGTGTACTGCTACGAATTTCGAAGCGAAAGAGGTTAAAAAAAACTAATCTTTTAAAGTTTTCCGAGAACACTGTTATTTCAATCAGCCTTGTTCTTTTTTCAGAAGTGTCACGACACGTTTTCAACATCGTCGATCCAACCTGTAGATGGAATCTACACTTATTTAATTTGGCTACAGAAATCATCTCCGGATAGCATCAGTATGTGCAGAAAAACTTACTATTATTTTGTAGGGCGGTTCCAGATTATTTTTGGTCGTTGATTGTGGGAGGTCAACCTTTTTTAAGTGTCTTGAAAGGGGGGGGGGACATAGAAATGTTGCTGGTGTGAGGAGTTCAATCCCTCCTCCTCCTGCTATAATAGTACGTTCCTATATGTTTTGCAATACTACCCGCAAACTATAAGGCGAAGGGCTAGCTGCACGTACTGGACTTCATAGTTCAGATTATGAAGGGGATCAGCTGCACTCAAGTGGACTTGCATGGTCAGCTGCACTCAGAGTCAAGTGCACTAGCGTGGTCAGCGGCATTCGGGCACGTCCAATAAAACTAAGAAAATAAGGGTACTTTACGAATATAACAATTTCAAATAAAAATATCAAAATACCATATGTACTCAGTTTTGAATCTTTTACTCGTATGTGGTGGCATTTTAATTATTGTTGCACGCACGAACTATGTATTAAGCAAACATTTACCTCTGGGAACACGTAATCAAAACTGTCGGGGGGGAGGGCGGCGTTTAGTGCGGAAAAGTTAAACAAACTAAAGCCTCCTGAAGCAGAACTGGTGGAAACTCACTGCATAAAATGCTGCAAAAAAACAAGGGCGATTTAATGATGCATGCTGCACATTAATGACGTTTCGTGGAATATAGTGTTTTACTCAAAAAAAGCAATTTAAGATCACCTTTCTAAAGCAAGTACAGTGTTCCCAATTTTTTATTCAATAAATACCCAAGCCATCTTCCTTTGATGTAATAGTAAGTTTAACCACCCACTAAGTGCAGTTGACGCACTGACTGCCGCTAGCCCAAGTGCAGATAGCCCGCTTTAGGAATTGTTCAGTGTAGCTGACCAGCCGCCATCTTGGGTTGCTGCTTTTAGTACGATTCGTACAATTTTTGTACCTCTACTACTACTATCCACCTAAGTACATTACCTGCGTGTAATGGCCACATTGTTCATCCTCTTCGCATTCTAGAGTGGCGATATCATAAGATCGATACTCGTCCCACCACAGAAAGGTAGCTCGTTGCCCAGTTGCATCAGGGCCAACATATAGGTTTTGTCCCATGTCCATAATGTCCAGTTCTTCTGGAAAGCCATGGTCAAAGACGCAGTTCTCTGCCCACATTTGAGCAGATTCGGCCAAGAAATCGTCCCATTTCTAAACAAAAAATACATTACTGGAATAGGTAAATGTACTGGAGTCAACATGCATGACCGCCTACTAATCAAATGAAATAAAGTACCAGCCGAGGTAAAACTTGTAAAATTCTGGTCGAAGTAGGAAAGGACCCAGTTTAGCTCCCTCCAAAAGTCTCCTGAAGGAGTCGATCGAAGGGGCGTTGACAAAGGCTTTCAGCAATGTATTCCGTGTGAAACCACCTGGACGCTAAATAAGTTGCGCTATAATATTACTTGTTTCTTTACCTTTCTCATGGTGTAGGAAGGGGGGATAGGTAGCTATTTTAGTTATGGAGGACGTTACCTGACATCTATAAAATAAAACATAATATAATATAAAATATTTGTCATGCAAACAGCGAATGTAGTTTGATATCAAGTGCAAATTTCACCTGGTTTGTATTTTGTTTGCAAAACAAGTCATTCAGGTACAATACAAACAAAAGTGGGCCCAGGACTGAGCCCTGAGGAAACCCACTAATGACGCTTACCTTCTCGGATGATTCCAAATCAACAATAATGCGCTGGGTCCTGTTTGAGATAAATGTTGTAATCCAGCCCAAAAGTTCTCCAACGAAACCGTTATGTTTAGCTTAAAAAGCAATTTGCTGTGGATAACTGATTCTAAGGTTATTGAAATCAAACAAAATGACATCTATCTCGACTCCCAGATCAAGAGCCTCCTACCATTTGTCTAACACAATAAGGAGTTGGTGTCCTGTGGAGCGACCAGATAAGAAACCAAATTGGCCAGTCTTGATGATTGTTATTATTAGTGTGATCCATCATTTCCCTACGTAGAAATGACTCCGTAACTTTGCATGGAACCGATGTCAATGAGATAGGCCTATAATTCGTAGGATCCACATGGTTTCCTTTCTTAAAAATTGGGACAACGTCTCCAGCTTATTCCAAATGTTACGCGTTTAAATCTAACTTTGGCAGTTCGCATCGAGCACAAGAAATATAAAAGTTAAATACAACACAATAGAGTAAACCCGTAAACTTCTAAGCCCTATTCCTTCCAAAAGTGTGATGGATGTGTTAGTCTGGAAGAGATGCCAACAGAAAATGTCTCCATCCCTTTTACGATACATATGGGTTAACAAAGGACTATAACATATTTAATTACCAATAAAAAAAGGAAATAGTCAAATTAACGTCCCTTCTAACTGCTATGGCACTCCGCGCACTGGGCGGTCAGGTCGTGCGGCCAGTGGTCGTCGCGGCCAAAAAACACGACGATGTGCCACGCAGCCACGTCCGTTTTTCATTGATAATTCTCGATCACGTGGTGAGAAATGAACGCGGAGCAAGTATGGTCGCCCTGTGGCCGCCTGCACGCTGCCCGGGATCCCAGTGGCCGCTGTGATTGCACCAAGTTGCACCATCATGCTGCTGCAAGGATCTCTTCGATCGGATGGCGTTGTGGTGGGCCTACGATGTGGGGATTGGTCTTACTTCGTATGCAGTCACCCTCATGCTGCTGCTCGTGCCGTATTTGTCGTAAGCTGCTTCGATGGTCTTCTGGAGGACGTGCTGATGTGAGCAAACTGAAAGCGATTGTGCGCTGTGTACAGGCATCGAGCTGTCTCCTTCCTTCTTCAGGCCGGTTGTACAACGACATGTGAATTAGAGATGGTGTGTGTTGGCAGTGGTACTACGTAATGTTCTGTTTTTCTTAGATTGATTATATTGTTTTATGGTTGTATGGTTATATTTTTGTATGGTTGTATTGCTAGTATGTTGTGGGCGTACGGCTACGGGCCAGTGTCCTGCGAATAAACAACAACAACAACGATGGTCTTTTTATTCCAGCGTGATACCATTGCTGCGGAGGTTTCGTCAGATTGTGAGTCAGTGGGGAGGAAAAGTTGGTTCCTTTCTTTTCGTTTGACTTTATGCTGGGTCCGTGTTATGTCGAAACGCAGTGTTCGGATCGGGCATAATAATCGTTCAGGTTCATCTCCGAGGATGTCTGATGGAGAGCTTATGGGTTTTGGTGGTCCAGTTGTTTTTTTTTGGATTTTTTGCCCGGAAATTTGCACTTGGGTGCAGTATTACGGAGTAGTGGTTTGGTCCGAAGATGCAGTGAGATGATACGGCAGATTAAGCTTGGTTTCGTTGTAGCGCTGACAGGTTGTTAATGCCATGAAAAATACAGTTTTCTGGGTTATTAGATGGGGGAAGGAGTGTGGGCTTGCAAGCAGGCGGCTACACGCAGTCAAGAAACCTCCAGGGAAACGACATTGAGGATCAATGTAATGCTAAAATTATCGGGTTAAGATGTTTTCCAGGGCAATAAGAAACTAAATATATCATTATTTTTTTTTAAATAATGGTGATTTACTGTTTAAACTGCTTGTATACACAAAGATAAATGTAATAGGATGACATGCAAAATTTTGTATGCGGAAATTAAAAGATTGGAACAAATTCGATACTTGGGAATAAAAATTGATGAAAAATGATCTGTTGGAGCGTCCCCGTTGATGAATTGTATAAAACAATTACGGCAAATTCAGCAAAATTGTATTTTTTGAAAAATATTTCTAAATTTTGAAAATAAAAAAAGTACTTTATTATGATTCCTGGATAAAATCCTACAGTTTGTATGTATTTGAAATAGGCTACACGGATGGGCCAAAATGAAAGAAATTGATAAGAAAAAAGTTCAAAATAAACTACTAGACAAAATTCGTTTTGGAAATGCTCCTCAAATTTATACAGATATAACAAAACACAAAGTTTAAAAGCTTAACTGTTTAACTTTTAAAATTTGTGTTTTGTTATACATTTGAAGAGCAGAATTGTAAAGCAATAATTATAAAACATTTTTACGAGAGAAAAAGATTGAGAAACGAAAAAGTAAAGGATAAGGACACTAGCTTTGTTGTCTGTATCAACAATAAATTCTTATAAATTATTGGTTTTAAACAACAAACAGATTTGGAGAAAATCAGCCGATTACTACATCCCAAAGGTTTTGTCGTACATTTCTGCTGATTTGTGGAACTCAGACAAAATTAGAATAATAAAAAAGGAAATCAAAGCCTGGTTGATAACCTATCTTAAGTTTTTGATTTATGCTAAAATTTCTAAATTGCAAATTTCGAACCAAACTGGAGGTCATCCGCTAATACTGGTAACCCAGTCCCTTTTCGCCTGATTGTAGAAAACTTTTCTTTTCAAACCGCGTACTGAGTTTGTGGAACGCTTTGCCTTGTGAGGTGGTATTGGCTCCCTCATTGGGTATTTTTAAAAAGAAATTGGCCAAACAAAGGATGATACTAGCCCCAAATACATTAGATGAAACTAACTAAACTCTAACAGCAACTTTTCTGACCTGGGTCCTTTCTTGACCTGTTGCTTTTGCGGCGAATTATTTATATTTATATTATGCGGGAAGTACATTTCAAAAATGTTATAGCTGAATTGATTTTTTTCTTGGCTTTTCTTGATTTTTTTTTGGTTTTTGACGTCTATGAAAACAAACAAAAAAAGAGTGCCAAACTCTCTCTAGAATATCATTTAATAATATTTTTGACTCCCTCCCTACCGGCACGAGCACTGCATCTTGGGGGTGGTGTGTTAGTGATGTTGTTTAAATTTAAACTAGCAGAGTCGCTCGCTTCGCTCGCTCATTCCGTGTCGTCTCGATACACTCGAAGAGCTTTTATGCTGCAACTCTTGAGCTGCTGACAGACATTCTGGGTCTAAAACAATCAAGCAAATGGCCAGAGTGCAGTACGCGTGTTTCGTAAGTCTTCACTGCATAAACAAATGATAGCCATAAATCATTCCAACAGTCTGCCCATCCGAGAGCTACCTGCGCGTCGATCCATGCTTCCAGTAATTTCTTTGATTCCAAGAACATCACAAAATCATGTGCTGATTACTTCGACGCAATCTAATTGTAATTATTGCTCACAGTTCGTACATCACATTCCTAAGCGCGCCTGCATTTCATCTATATCATTCAAAACATATGATTTGTTTGTTTGCACATTTGTACGTCTTCTCCTCCAGAAGTAATCCCCTATGAAGGTAAGAGATGAAAGATTGAGAGAGAGCAAAGCGAGACACACATTGAAAAAGTTTATGTAGAAATCGCTCGCTCTGCTCATTCCGCTGCGCTCGAGGAGATTTCTTGCTGACGAGGAGATCGCTCGAGGAGATCGCTCGCTGCGCTCGAGGAGATTTCTTGCTGGAACACTTATGATACAGACCTTCAACATAAAAAACGATCAAGAAAATTATAAGAGTATAGTATGCGATATCGGTTATCTCGAGAGAAGGTCAATATTATTTTCTTACGTCCAAGGAATTAAGCAAAAAGATCAAGCAATTTATCAGAAAAGTGATGTTTCTGATGACAAACGCTGATTTTCGTTCGCTTCCCTCACTCAATCAGCACAAACATTTCCTCAGAAACGTGACTGTATCAATGTAACCAACCACCAAGAACCACACATCACTTGTAATTTGTGTTAGTGTACACTTTATATGGGTTTTCTTGTTTTACTTATTTGAAGAATTTTGTTCTTTACACCCTGCTCAATACAGATTTTTCCATGGGCGTCTTATCACTTCACTTTCTGATGATCCCTCACTTGGAGAAAACGTCAGATGTAATCTACAAAACGTCAGATGTAATCTCCTACGAAGATGAGAGAAGAAAGATTGATAGAGCAAAGCGAGACACACATTGAAAAGGTTTACTTTACATGGAACTCTCTCGCTTTGCTTGATCAATCCATGCACCTCCGTGCTTCAGAAACACGAATGTTTGACACCGTTTAAAACCAAATCTATTGTTTTGATTTTTCCCTGCATCAAGTCAGTTAGTATAAAACCAATTTTAAGATGGATATGTGGTGTGTTGCAAAATACGTCGTCCGTGCCTCCTTTTCCAGATCATCTCTCTTTGCTCGAGGAGTTTTCATGAACAAACCATGACGTCATAAACAAACATCATGAGGCTGTTAAAAAAAAAACTTTGATGTTATTTTTTTCAGGATTTTTCGCGTTTTGAGGGTAACAGCGATAAAAATAGGCCTATACTGTGCGCAATTTAATTATCTTTCGTTTGGTCCTACTCCCATTTGTAGGTGCTTTGGTTCCGGAGAAGTAGAGGTACAAACACACACGCACATCATACGTCCTTAATGATGTAGATAATAATAATAAATAGCTTGATTGTAGACGAGGATTTTTTTTTATTTTTCAGGGTGGCGTTCTACCTGGAAAACCGGTAAAACCTGGTAAATTCCGGGAATTTATCAAGTCTGGGAAATTCAGGGAAAAAATCAGGGAATTTGATAAATATATACTGAAAGTCAGGGAATTTGAAGTTTCCGGAAAGTCTCTTTGACCTATAAAGAATAGCCAATTAGATTTAATTTTTTTACGTCTAAAACTTGAACTTATTTCAGTTCAAACTTCATGTCCTTTTTGTTTCATTTCTCATAAAGTGAAAACTCCGTATAGGCCTAAGTAATGTGGGCCTAAGGGCGTTTCTAGTTTTGTTCAAATTATGGCCTTATCCTAATCTTCACTAATACCAGTTAGGGAAGTGCAATTTTGGATGTAGCAAAGCAATACGATATAGTTACTCCGATTTGAGTGAAATGTGAAAAACATTTTATTAGTTATGTACTGCACCTTCCTTCGTCGCAAAAAAAAATCAGGGAAAAGTGTCAGTATTGGTCTGGAAAACCTGAAAAAATCAGGGAATTTCATCGCCACTCTGTTTTTATACCTCTCAAGCATGGTCGGAAAAGCAATGCATGTCGTTATTTTTGTCTTCCATTGAAAGCGTTGTTTTTGATTTTTTTTTACATTTATTTATTTTGCTTGATCCTTTTTTTTTTATTTTTGAAAATCGATAGGCGCCAATGTCTATAGTGTGTTCCACATTATGTTTGCAGAAAACTGACTAATATGGATATATGACACTATACGTTTCCATGCATTATGAGTGCAAAAACATGTGAAAATCACACATGCGGATTCTCACAGGTACTATTAAAGTCTACGAGTGGGATATTTACATGTTTTTGTACTCGTAAGTGGAAGAAAACGTGGCGTCATACAGCCAGTTTCCTGAAAACATAAAGTGGAACAGACTATAGGTCACAGAATTTTCGCCGCCATTATGCAGACAGAAAAGAATACCGCGTTCGTTCAACTTCAAAAATAACCGTCTAAAAAAAAAATAGAAACGAAATGAAATCAATTTCTGACTATCATTCTTGTCTAAGTAAATGTTTCTCCTGACTGTTGACCTTACTCGCAACCGGAAGTTGACGTTCGTTATCAATTCCGCTTCCTGTGTTCTGTAGTGAAGGCCAGGGTATGTTATATTATCGTGAAGGCCAAACAGTTGTTTCTGCTGTCGTTTGTTTATCCAAGATGAAGGGGGAAATAAAAATGGCGCCCAAGACGGAACAGAAATGCTAATAATACTTCAAAACACGCATGAGTGTTAGAAGTGGCGTCTTGGAAGAAATTATAATACGTAATCAAAATCTGATGTTGACTTAGTACAGTGAATTGCCAGGACTACTTGTTGTACTGTAAGTAACACAATTTCCACATTAAAATTGAGCCAGCACAGTCGTCGAGAATGTTGAGGTGTTTATTATGGAGTCAAAACATAAAATTGTAAGGGTTATTCCAAACCACGTTGAGGTATTATAAAACAAGTTTTCTATTATTAAGTTAGTTATTCGCTTAAGTTAGGTTGAATGTGTTGGAATTCGAGCGCATTTGTTGTTCATGTGGTGTGTGAAAGATCCTACGAGCTTGCCAGCAAAATTGTCGTCTTCCGTCGTAAAACAACCTATCACCTAACCAAGTAACAACAACGTAGACCTGAATTTTCCTTTTTTGTCGATTTTTGTGATAGCGTCTTTATTCAGAATAAAAGAAAAATTCACTGTTTATAATTAGCACTGATTTTAGAATTTTATGAAGGGTGTGAATTGTACTTCATCTGTAACCGTATATTTACTGTAATAGACCCCTTTCTTGGTCACCTCGAGCCATAATGAAACCAAGGAAGGTGAAATAACCCGCCAACCTTTTCCATTGAAAGTGCCGTAAATGATTACAAGTAAAATAGCTGCTACTACATTTCTGGTCCCAACTCGTCGACTAAACCCTAATTCGCACCCAACCCATGAATATCAATTACTGTTGAGTGATTGCAGTTGGTAAGAGAAAGGCGGTGGCAGCCATTTTTGCTCTGATATCACAAATGAAGAGAAAATGATTCTGCAGTGAGAAGACAAATGAACAAATAGACCGCACAATGGTCTTCACTGCAGTGCTACGACATTGAGGGAGAAAACTTGGTAAGTTCATTCATATGAAAGATACCGTCATCCTGTAATTGCGGCCAGTGTAGTGTGAGCGTCCGTCAAGCTCCTTCAGCGGCTATGGGACATACTCTAACCTGTTCTGGGCGAAGATCGGATGTTTCGCGGTTCGAATCCCCGGTTTTCCCCTCCCCTTAATAAACTGCTTTCCATTTTTTAAAAGCGTCTAGTAATAAACGAACTATAATGGAGCCAACACTGTGAACTGCTAATGTGACAAGTGAGCAGCAATAATAACGAAAAATTCACGCGTCGTCGACAGATTCAAGAACTCGCATCTCGACAGTTTCAAAATCCTACCAACTTTGGTTTAACATCAGTAAAAAACTGACGCCATTGATGGGGGTAAGGAGGGGGATAATCATGGCCAACCCTCCGCCTCTGGATAAACAAACACTACAATTTAGCCTCTGTCGAACTATCTACAGCCATGGTTTTTCGATCAGCACTCAAAGGACGCTGATTGAAAAACCATGCCAGCTTAGGAACGTACTCCAACAATGTAACGTTGTCTATTTCAACAGTACAAAGATGTTTGCACAAACGTTGGCATCTGCCAGGAACGATTAATGCGTATACAGAATTCAGTACTACATTTGAGGTGTTCAAAATTCAATATCCAATACTGTACCTTAATTATTTGCAGCTAACTTTGTTTCTAAAATTACTTGAGACTGGTAAGCTTTCATTTACAAATTACATGTCATAGTGCAGTTTAAGGCTTACCATGAACAATAGGTCACCACCTTGTGGTTTTGTCTTGCCACGCAACCGATTGTGTTCTTCCAGGATCTTCTTCTGGTCTTCCGGTTTCATCTTCGATTTGGGCATGTTGATTGGGGTCCTCTTGATCCTCAAGCTGCTTGGCTTAGATGCACTTATATTGACGGGAACGACACCCCTCGGACTCTGACAGAGTTGTTTGATAAATTTGACATCGTCGCTACTATTGTGACATGCTTGTAGACTTTCGCAGAGCAGTGGGTCCACACGAGGGGGCGACCATACCCCGGGTTCAAACGTCGGTCGTACATTGGCGACACTGGACACCACGCCCATTCCAACGTCCATCAGCACGGCCACGAAGGTGACCCACGCTAAGAGACAGTCTAACTCCATGGCTAGAGGTCACTTTACGCCTGCAACGACAAGAATACATGTGCCTTGCAGTAGGCCAAGGAAGTGTTTGCTTTTTTTTTTATCGTTACTAATTTGCACGGAACCCGATCCGCTGGAGGAGAAGGAAGAGGCTTGGTTCCGGTCAAGAAGACCACTTGAACTTATGAGGTAGGAGGAGTGGTTGTTATCAAAGTCAAAAAATGAAGGAACACACTTGCTGTTTAATGCTCTTAGGGACCGGTCATTATTTATGTTAGGAAGGTGGAGGCGGCGGAGGAAATGTAAATACGACCACCAAATTTTCGACGACCCTTCCTTTGAGGCCCTGAATTAAATCTCAAAGTTCAAGTCTCAAGGGACTCCCACTCAAGGTCGAAAAATAATGTGACCCCCCCCCCCCCGCCAAAAAAAATGTTGTTTTTGTAGCCTATTGAAACTGTCTGCAGATGATTTCCTGTACACAAATTAAGTAAGTAGTACTCTGCACAGAAAAGTTACCACTAGTAGCCATTAGTTACCACAATAGCTGCCACGTTTTTAACAAAGAGACACGTTGGATTAATGTTGAATAAGAAACTAGTGTTCTTGCACCCATCTTGTGTCGAGTTTCGTACGATGTTAGTATGATGAATGCACATCCGTAACGTAGCCAGCACCTGAACAAACAGAAGAAGCCAAGAAAGCAGGAGGCGGGGCTTTTCCGGGAAGTTTATTTGTTGACAAAAAATATAGTTGTAGTACAGGTATTAATATCTTCAAAATCGTGCAGAAGCTGCCAGGAGTACTTTTTTTTTGAAATTTTGACTGCTGAAAATGTCATGTTTTGGGTCATGTTTTTGGTCAGTATTTTTTGTGTGACCCCCCCCCCCCTTTAGAGGGTCCAAAAATTCATGACCTCTCCAATTTTCTCCGCCACCCGGCGATTAATAATGACCGGTCCTTTACTGCATTCGTTAATTTACATACATCGTTACTGTTGAAAGATGAAAAGTAACGAGGGATGGTGAAGTAATCGATAAATTAAATACCTGTTGTCATTTTGAGAATATGATTTAGTTGGCAGCTGGACAGATACACGATGATTGAGAGACTGCAGCGACGGTTTACAAAATCTCTTACTGAGAGAGGCTTTCTAGGAACTGGCCTTGATTCTTTAGAATTAATACGTTTGAGGTAAGATTTAATTCTAAAATACCTATCCCTTAACGTTTTTTACAGTCCGAAAGGACTCATAGACTAGAGGTTATAAATTTAAACTTGCGGTCAATAATACAAAGCTCGACTGCAGAAAATTCTTTTTTTCTAACCGCGTTGCAGCAGCCTGGAACTTTCTTCCAAGTGCTACTGTTGAGGCTCCTTCTGTTAATCCATTTAAACGCAGCCTTACATACAGTAAAAGTTTTAATCATGTCGTCTCCATTTTGTTTTAATATTTATCGTTGTAACTCACGATACCTCACTTCGCTATAGGAGGCGCTTGTTCGTAACCGCTGCATGATTGTAACGTCATCATGTGATGGTACTACGTGGTGTAGCGGCTGTTAGCTTGGAGTATGGAAATAAACACATGTTATGACCATGGTATCTTAGCACAGCTAAACAATGGAAGAACAAGGCTTCAACTGATCGACTCGTTGGTGTTTGAAAGATCTTGTTTGTGGGCGTGTCAAAGCAAACACGTTCCCAACGTTCTATTTTTGTGTAAAGGGGTCCCCTTTGGCTGGGGGGGGCCGGGGCAATTGCCCCCTTTACCCCCCCCCCCTATAAATCCGGCCCGGGCCTGGCAGCAGCGGCGGCGTCAGTGGCGTTCCCGTAAAGTACGCAGCTGTAGACTTGATTTTTTCTCTTCATTTGTTTAAAATTATTTACTATTTGTAATTGCTATAGATCAATGTTTAACAACTTACGCAACTTACTAACCAAACGATAATTTGGTTGTGTGTTGGCTGAAATTTATTACTTTAATTTCAAAGTTTGTAACAACCCTTCGTACCGCAATTGTTAAAAACAATGGCAGAATTTTCGGCGGCGTTGGCGCGTCTTGAAAACAACCTGAACACAACAACCTGAACACAGGCGGCGCATATGGCGTTTGTAATTTGGCCGCCGCCGGCGGCGGCGTGGCGCGTCGTATTTGGCGCACACGTCTAATTGGAATACAATCCAACGGTCGCCATTTTGTCCCCTCTATCTGGGAACTTGGCTACCTGCAAGGCACTCGGCAGATAATTGACGCATCAATAATTGACGTTGATTTCTGGTGCAAACGCAATTACAAAGGGACGAGTACACAGCAGGATTAAACAATTGCACGAAATCCGACTTTTCCTGAATCACAAGTTTTAAATGAAATCTAATAACATTTCCACTAAACATTTCCGTAAAAAAAATTCATACTTACCGTTGGCTTTCATCGGGCAGTCCAGCTATCATAACAAAACTATTTCGACCGCTGCACGTGGCAGAGCAGAAATGTTAACATAACGGTTCACAGTACGAATTGAAAGAATTTAAATTTCATGAAACAAATCCTAAATATTCTGTATCACGACAGTTTAAACAATAAAATGACGTTAGCACGCATGAATTATGCCATTATTAGATTTCAAAGCACGAACATTTTTGACTACAGTTTCGTGCAAAGTTCTAAAAATGAATACAAAAGAATTCTTTTGAATTACATACCAGTACAGTAGATATGTAAACGCCAAGCAGTGAAACGTGTTTTTTTATGCATTGCCACACCAGCCAAGTAAGCTGAGGCACTCAGACATGCTGATCTTAGATGTGTTATTATTTTCACTGTTTTTTTGGCATCGTGCCTTAAAAATCAACTCAAAAACAAGCTAATCATCATTATGGTAGCTCTGATCTATATAATACCTTTTTTCTAGTTTCGTTACTGCACACTTGATCGGAGGATTCAACTGATTAAAATTAAAGAATAGTTGCCGACTCTTCCATTATCCCTCTGGGGTACTGAATTTATTGTGAAAAAAAGAAAGATAATTTGGCGAAAAACATGTGAGGTCTTATCAAGACAGGAAGCGATTAGCACATCCAGAAGCGACATAAAAGAGAGCCCATTTGGTTCGACGGAGTGTTTTTGATAATACCGCCGCATGTTCCATCTCTCGTTTCGGATCGCGACCCTATGCGGCCAAATAATATGTTTGTTGCCAAACAAATGCAACTGGTTATGAAAGGGCCGAGTAGATGAGTTATGCCATGCCATAAAATGTAAAATAACTAGGTATACATCTAATGTGCCGCGTCAGAATTGGTTTCTGGTTAGCTAGTTTCTTTTTGCAGATATAGCAAGGGATGGTGCCTTAACAACACTTGTCGGTAATTGTTTCAAACATTTACCACGCGGAACGAGAAAAAGAAGTTTCTGCAATCACGTGAAAATGGGAGTGCCACAAGTTTAAGTGGCTGACCCCTGGTGATTCCATCACCACGACAGAAAAGAAGCGACCATAGTTTACATCATATTGATCATACAATATGGAGTATTTAATGGCCAAATCACTCTTTAGCCTTCGCAACTGAAGTGTGTCGGCCCCTGAGCCCTCCAGGCGTTCACTGTAACTCAACAACCGTTTTGTAAATGAACGCTCTACAAACTCGACATGATCAATGTCTTTAGCCAGATGGGTAGACCAAACTGGGGATGCGTACTCCAAAACAGGTCTAATGAAAACACAAAAGGCCCAGAACAATGTTTTTCGATTATCAGAAGCAAAACATCCTGTAATAATTGCAGCTCACTGTCTTGCCACCGTAACAACATTACAGCAATGTGAAGCCCATTTAAGGTCCCAATCAAACCACACACCCAAGTTCTTAACAGACACATGATGACCAAGGGGGCAACCGGACATGGCATAATCAAGGCGATCATTAGCCTGGCTATTATGGAAAATTTTACTTTTTGGTCCTGCAAGCCTCAGTTGCCAATTGGCTGACCGACTTGTCAAAGAATCCAAGGCTGAGGCCATCTGCAAGTGGTCAGATCTGTCAATAATTTCACGGTACAACTTGACGTCGTTAGCAAATTTAGGCATTTCTGTAGCATTTTGGTAGAAACCTGCAGGTCAGAAACGTAAAGTGAAAATTGCATGGGACCAATCATCGAACCCTGGGGGCCACCTCTTGTCACAGGCCTTGGTACAGAAGTTACCCCATTGTTGGGCACGAATTGTGTTCTATTGTGCGAAAATCCTTCATCCAAAGTAGCAAACATCCCCCAATGCCAAAACGAGAGACGGAGTCGAATGCTTTAGCAAATTTGGAACGTCTGGTCGTAATTATTTTCTGCGATAACCCACGTTAAAGATATGCTGAATAGATTTTAACTCAACATGTAGGTGCGAAAAAAAATACCATTCTATGCTATGATTACTCCGGCATGCCGTACCTCTGCGCGCATTAGCGTTCAGCGAGCGAGAAGCGGTTAAACAAACAGCTACTTCAAGCCAAGGCCGACTGGAGTAGAAATCGCGTGTTTCGCCTCTGACTCAACGCCAAAGTGGGAATGTGAAAAAAATGCTGGTACTTCCAGCAGCTGCCTGATTATTATTTTATTACTGAAGAAAACCTGCACATGCCATGCATAAAATAAAACAAGCAAGTTTACTCCAAAATTCGCAGAAACTCGAAAAATACGCAATTTTTGTCACTCACGAACGAAATAAATTTTTACGATTTTCATTTGATCTACTTACAGGGCTACGTAGGCGAAAACGGGAATGATAAAAGTACCATTCCTTTTTTGGGATTGTACTTAATCCCTTGTAGCAAAATGGTGCCGGACAATGATGCGGAGCAAAGCGAGCACGCAGTGCCGAGTGGTTAGCTCCATCGCCTTCAAACCAACAGAACGCTGGTTCCAATCCCACGACTGATCCAAAACTTTAAAGAAAGCCTGATAGCTAGTTCGTGCAATAAAGGATAAAAATTAAGCACAAACCCTGAAATATTTATCGACAATTGATGAAGAAATAAAAAGCCTACAAGTATATATTAAAAATGCGGTGTTTCGAGTCGGATGCGAGTCTTTCTCAGGCGATACTTATCACTGGGGCAAAATCCAAAACATGTAAAAAAAAAAACCACTGGGTGAACCCTCAAAGCACAACAATAGCATACAATTGTAAAAACTAAACATGAACCTATTGTGTGCACGGCGTATCTTGAGTCCTGGAAGTATTTTATGAGCGGCTACGTCTTCCTGGAGGGAGCGGCTTTAATCGACGGCCGCCATTGTTTTTGTAACCATTTTGGATATCAACAAGGCACTCTGCTACCAAAAACGTACAATCGATTATCTGTCTTCGTTTTGCAGCGAACTCAAGATAGGCCGCGCACACTATAATCTTGAAACCTGGCAATAGGGAGCCCAGACATTACTTCCGGGAAATGGAGGTCTAAGTGCTGGTGGAGGAGATTGCTGGCGTTTATCAGTCACAGTCCCTTGGTGGGAAATTTTTTAAATTCCGAGTTTGTACAAGATAGGACTATATTCGGATTGCTGTTTATTTTGAGGCATAAGATGATTATGTACTGGTGGCCGTTGAGCTAAGATGCAAATAGTTTCTAAATTAATTCTTTTTGTGGTTAAAATTTTCGTGAAAGAGAATTTATGTATTCTCCAAGTCGGGGGGGTGCCCTGTCTTTATCAAGTGTTGGACAAGAGAGTTTGTTTTATCGTTACAAGTTTGATTTGTGGGAAGACGGTCTTTTAGTCAGAATCTGTTATGGCATTTCTATGTAGTTTGCCTCGCATGAAGGTTCTCCACACAGAACCTGAAAAAACACATTATTGTTAAGTTTTGAGTTGCTCCTTATGATCGACTTTTTTTCTTGGCACGGTAAGACATTTTAAGTTGGAGTGGGTGGACGATACTAAAGTAATTATAGTGTCCGCGGTATATCTTGAGTTCACCCCAGAACGAACACAGATAATCAATTGTATGTTTTTAGTGGCAGAGTGCCTTGTTGATATCCAAGATGGTTATAAAAACAATGGCGGCCGTCAATGAAAGCTGCCCCCTCCAGGAAGACATAGCCGCTCATAAAATACCTGCAGGACTCAAGATACGCACACAATAATAAAGATGTTCTGTTACGCGTTTGAATATCGCTAGTGTATTATAAATACTAATCCTAACATCTTTTAATACCCTTTGCAGGCAAATTTTGACTCAAAAGTTTTGGAGTACTGCGATTAATATCTTTTGCAGCTACTTTCATGATAAATATACCGTAACCGCTGTGAACTATATAAAGGAAAGAAGAAAACAAGCCAAACAGCGAAAATTATACGCTAGAAATAACGTAGTACAGTTATGCACTTACGTTTTGGCGTAGCATGACTCGGATTCGAACTGGCGACCAATTCGTCCCCAGATCACTGACAAAGCGTCTTTCTCACCATGTGGCCAGTGAAGGAGTGGCCATGGTGATAAAGGCACTTTGTCAGTGATCTGGGGACGAATTGGGTAGCCAGTTCGAATCCAGGTCATGCCACTCTGACGAAAGGTAAGTTACTGTACAACGTTATTTTTAGTGTATGATTTTCGCTGTTTGGTTTGTTTTCTTCTTTCCTTTATATACTTTCATGATCGTATACAAGCGTCACTAGAGTCAGCTTAGTAAACAGTTCAGTGAAGAGTTTGGTGGTGTCCCACACACTATTTAATTTACGCTAACCATTTATAGTGTGCTAAATTTTCAAGCTTCATTCTTTTTGCCGATGATATTATTTTGTTTGGCACTTATGGTACAGTACACACGAAACAATGATTGAAAATTTGCATAGCACTTAATTAATACAGGTAAACAAAAGGTGCACAGCTTAAAACATTTTATTGATGAAGAAGCTGCTTTATGCAATTTCAAACTTCTCATCGAAAGATTGTAAAGTTGGAGAAATCTGCATGCATATTGTACACATTGACATGTCTAAGTCATGACGCATGCCAAAATGACTGTCGTAAACTTAAAATCGTGAATTAATTTAAAAACCTTGGTGTTTTGTTAGTTCCAAATTAACATTTTTAGCACTGTTGCGATCTGGGCATTCCAGAACGCGCATAGGGAAAGTGGATTTCTTTCGTCGAACAGGCAGAGGTGAAGACAGGGAGCTTGCAGGCAACAGACTAATTATAGAATCAAATGGGCAAACCAAAACCTCTTTTACAGAACAATTCCGTATCTGGATTAAGCGTTATTATTAAATTTTTCACTTACGCGGTATAACGATCACTGGATATTACACTGAACGACGGTAATTATTTGACCCGCCATTTCCGATCTATCTTAAAATTAATTTAACTTCATAATCTAACCATCTACAATTTCTTTTGAAGGGATGAATTAAGTATTCTTCTCGCGATCAGTTCGTTTTAGTTACACTAACTAATTTCCATCTCCACGGCGACGCTCAGAAACGTAAACAGGGACAGTGATGCCTTGTCATTCGGTTCACTGACGGCAGCAGCCTCTGGTGAGTAATCATAGCAAGTAGGTACTAGTTTCACCCAAATATTTACTATAGAGCAGTGACATTTGCCACCATATTGGCACCAGTATGGGTTTTGGAGGGCATAACTACAAGGTGCACTACATAAAAATGGAGGGAAAAACAACGGAAGAGCGGAATTCTTAGGCTTAAAATAACGTTGTTTTCTCCAACAACAAAAATCGCGCGTATTAGGTCTAAGAAATCACTCTTCACAGCATCGGCTTCAGTATGACGCCCTTCTGTTTCTCTCTGATGTGCCCCTTGCAGCTAACCCATTAAGGCTCCAGCATAGAGTTATATACAATAATACTACGTCGTGTCAGTGCTCTATTGGTACAGTAAGAGTAGCATTACCTATATACTCTACCCTTGTTCAGGCGCGAGACATTTGCAAGCACCACTGTACTTGTACACATTCTTATCTGCACCTGCTGTGAAAATGCTTAACTTCGATTTACTGTTATTGCGAATTCAGCGATTCTTTTACTATGGTCGATTTTCTCACCATTTTAGCTTCTTCTTCCTTTCTTCATCGGAATAGCCACTGATCTCTACACAGATTGGCGTGCTTGAGGTGTTTCGCTAACACTGTACGGTGCTGTTGGTGGCCATTTTGGGTTGCGCACTGAAAACAATGGAAGACACCCATACCACTGCCGTTTTACCGGCTATCTCTGCATCTTGATAATATACCCATAAAACTATTTGTGCATTGCAACAATTTCGTGGAATCAGTCAATTCGATTTTTTTATTAATAAATTATGAAATTATATAATTTTATTACATTTTTCTTCAATATAGTACATATAGTACAGACATTATGACGCCAGTTGCAATAATTTTCATGGAATGTTGTACTGTTGGCCCACCTAGAAAAACAAACAGATAAATTCAGAAAAAAAATAAGATTCTTCCTGTTGGATGAAGGTCTCATGGATTATTGGATCAACCACGCCATTTGCACTTCACATTAATACCTTTATTTGGGTCCAGGCCAACATTAAAGTTAGTCCACGTTTTACCCAAAGTAAAACATTTACAAATCTCCAACCGCTAACCACCCCACAACAATATGCAGCCCCCAACAATGGACAGTACAGCGTCATACGTGACTATCGTTCGCACCTGCCACAGCACTTCCCATCTAGCAATAGCGACAACAAAATTTAATGCTACGAAGTGAGTCACTTGAAGCAGAAGTAACCCAACAAAACGAAAGAGTATAATTCAGTAAAAAAAATTCTCCTTTTTCATATGAGCAGATGAAACCCCGGTAAAACCCAAGAAACCATTTCTTCCTTTAATTTCATGCACGATATGCGCATCACTTCAAAATACACAGATTTTTCGCGAAGTATTACATAAGTACTAGCTGAAGCTCGGGTGTTGGGTGCGCCGTTTGCACCACTGGTGCGTATCTCCATGTTCGACCGAGTTAAGTTTTTTTCAAATTGTTGCACACACCTGGCTAACAAACGCTGATTTTCGTTCGCTTCGCTCTCTCAACCAGTAGAGTACATCCTGAGACTTATTCCACCCGCCCCCCGCCCGCGGGCGGGGGGGGGCGGGGGGGGGGGGGGGGGGGGGCCACCTTTTGTAATGATCATTTCCATTATATTCTTTCATGTTCATGTTTTCTTGCTGGCGGAAATAAATATGGCTCTAAGCGGTCTCGACGCTAGCCCTTCGAAAACTATGCTGTCCTGAAAAGCTTTTCCCCAATGCTTTCCTTCCTACCAGACATGCGTTGCCTTCTGCTGCCGGTCCCGATGCCTGCTGCCTGACCTCTTGTGTAACTATAGCAACGGTGTTTGGCAATTGGTGTTTTAAGTCTTACGGTAACTTTTATTTTATGCTACCTGCCAGACAGCCTGGATGGGGATCTTATCCTTGCAACATGCAATTTTATCACAGGTGCGATGGGTCTAGGGCAATCCAACATTATATTAGGCGACTTCAATCTGTCCACTGTTGATTGGGAGAGAAATTGTGCTGGAGATAGCCATCACCGCTTGTTTCTGGAAGAGGCCGCTTTGCTCGGCTTTTCACAACATGTGGAGGAGCCAGTTCGTGGAGAAAACATTTTGGACCTGATCTTCACACAGGAAGCTCATTTCGTTTATAATGTTACAGTAGGCAACCACTTTGGCAACAGTGACCACTAACGTTTCCTTTAGGGTAAACAGAGCTTTTCTTAGGTTTATGGGATTGAACCACCCCGGCCAGGAAAAATAATTTATTCCACACTCGCTGTCGAATATTAACTGGGAGAACTTAGTTTTCCTTCAGCACAGAACATGTCGAACAAATATGGGATTGTTTCCACACCCTTCTTAACTTAAAAGCCACATAGATTCTTGCAGGGAGAAACCAACGCCCCAGTACTCTAGGAATAGGCAACCCAAACATACTGTCAAATTGAAAAATCGTAAATTAAAGCTTTGGAAAGCTTATAAAGCAATACAGTGATAATCTTGCAATCTACAACACTATTCCCAACCTGTATTTCACCATTGTGTAAGCATGGCATTGTCCTGCAGAGAAACAAATACTTCGTTCGGGAGACAAAAATACTCTTTTCAAGTTCTATGGGCGTATAGTAAAAACTTCATGGTCACTCCCGCCTTTCAAACTATAGACAATACCTACCAAACTGATAAACGTGATAAAGCCAACACACTTAGCGAAATCTTTCCATCAAATTCGGTCAGAGATGATGGAAAACAAATAATTAACAACGCTCCATCTCTCTTCCATATATTACCCGTAGCGAAGAATGTTACGAGGTGCTCTTCTCAGACAGAATGAAAATTAGCAAATCTAAGTGCAAATACACAAATTTAAAAATCCTGAAAAATCATGCAAACCTAGCAAAATCTAGCAAATCTGTGCAAATAGGTGTAAATCTGTGCAGATCAGTGTAAATATGTGCAAATCTTCACAAATCTGCACATCACATGAAATCTGTGAACCAGGTTACTGATTTGCAACCCTCTGGATTTGCAAAATCTCGTACATCATTTCCGGGTTTGTCGGATCCCTCGATAAAGGATAAAGGATTTTTATTTCTCCACCGATTCATCACAACCAACCTTGCCGAAATTATCTCGCAGTGAAAGCAGACAGTTGTTGTAGGAAGAAACATAATGTTAGTCTAGTCGCATCAGTAAAGTAAATACTGGTTTTATTTTCAACGAAAATGTCGTTTCTTAGATTAGAAGATGATCCGTAACATTAGTAAGTTTTGCGACCATTATTAATAATTTATAATGCAACTATAGTGTCCGCGGCCTATCTTGAGTTCGCTGCAGAAGGAACACAGATAATCGATTGTACGTTTTTAGTAGCAGAGTGCCTTGCTGATATCCAAGATGGTTACAAAAACAATGGCGGCCGTCAATTAAAGCCGCCTCCTCCAGGAACACTTAGCTGCTCATAAAATACTTGTAGGACTCAAGATACGCCGCGCACACAATAATTTGTACCTCAACATCCTCGCCTCATTTCTGACAAAACTAAAACACGGCCGTACCAGTTTCATACTGCTACCACCATGCTTATTTACCAAATGTTACGTCCTGGATTGAGGCCACCTTCTGCGCCCCCCCCCCCCCCCTTCGTTTCCCATTACGACTCGCCTTTGCATTGTCGCAGCTAGAATTTAATCGCGATGGTAAAGATTTCGTTGTTGCTGCATGGTAACAACTCTACCTAGATTAGGTGTATCCGACATCATTTGAGTAAAAGCTTGCAGTAGTGCACATTACACTAAGATAATGAATTCCTCCTGACGAAACAATTTTCCCAGTTGCTTCTGAACTTACACTATTGACTGTTTTTGCTGCGAGCTGTCAGAGCTAAAATAGCCGCTATGTTACAATTTCATATGATTTCTAGCTTCGAGAATGCAAAAGCGAGTCGTGGCATAAACGCACCCTAAGACTGGACAAACTCGTAATAAATCACAAAATTCGACTACTCTATAGACATACCAGAAATCGAGTAGTCTAGAGACTCGTAACATATCGGTCCCGGACAATTGAGCACGCATGCGCAGAAGTCGGTGTCAAGGACGTACCCTTCCGGGCAGCGCGTTCCCCCACAGCACACGTCATCGACGACGCCAGATTCCCCCGTCACATCCGGGTGGAAGAAAAGTTTTGGAGACTCACTTGGAAAGGCCTCTTGAAAAAAAAGAAGACTGTTTTTATTTCAAGAGTTTTTGAAGTGCCGTCATTAAGCGATACGATAAAATAAAAGTTGCTCACGGCATTCGTTGCACATCAGACGACAATACTGGGTTTGTACTTTAGGCAAATAGCAGGCATTGCGATCCGGAAAACCAGGATTGGCACCACAATAATGATGGGAATCGTTACATGGTCCTGTAATGAGAGATACACATTCAATGTAAATACGGAAACATTTCCAATTAGGGACCGGTCATTATTTATTGCCGGGGGAAGGGGGGGGGGAGTAATTGGGGGTTATCAATTTTTTTGGATCCTCTCGAGGGGAGAGGTCATAAATTTTGTGGGCCCGGTAACGGAAGGGGGTTACAAAAAAACGCTGACCAGACTGCAGAAAAGTTATTTTTGGACCTCAAAGATGACACTTTCAGCCGTCAAAATTTTTTAAACACATCATGGTGCCCACCATGATGTGACCGTTTACAAGGTTTTGAATCCATTTGTATCAGTACTACCCACCTAACGTCGTTTTTCTAGAATTTTAAACTTTGACTTTAAACAATATACTTTCTAGAAAAAGCCTCCTGGTTCCTTGGTCTCTTCTCACTTTCAGGTGTTGACTGTTAGGAGTGTGAGCATACAAACAACGGTGCCACCATACCACGAATTTCTTGATCATACTAACTTATTGTATGAAACTCAACACAAGATGGGTGTAAGGAACATCAGTGTTTTCTAGAACATTTTTAACTCAACCTTGTCTTTCGTTAAAAACACAGAAAACACCCCTCTTCCCTTCGATAGGGTGTTTTTCTGTGTAAATCCAGTTTTTCTGAGGACCTTTTTTGTGCATCATCAACTGGCCACCCCCATCCTCCCCCCTCGTCAGGAATCATCACCTGGAGCCGAACCACCCTCTCCCCGCTTCTGATAATTAATAGTGAACGCCCCCCTAGATTCACTTCATAACCAGCCACGCAAGCCATTTAGCAAATTGAAGTTTAAACGAATTACTAAACTGGATTGGTGATTACTTATTATGATTATGTATTAATTTTATTGGATATTAATACTGGTTGATTACGTCAAAGTAAAATATGATGTAAAGTTGACGATGCTGATACACATCCATCGAACTACAGCAACAAACACAGGACTCGTTCTAACCATGCCACGTTCGCTTTTGATGGTGTTGAGCTCAATGCTGGTGCAACGATGCTGGTGCGCATTACTTGCTCGATGGATGTGTGTCGAGTTTTAGGATTTTTATATTACACATTGTGCATTGTGTGGAGTTTATAAAAGCTTACAGTAAAAATTGTACATTTTTTACTTCGCATAAGCGTGACAAAACCTTACCATACATCTGTAACATTGTAAATGGATTTTGTTTATAACACTACATTAGCTTTATATTTACAGCAATCCAAGTTTACGTAACTGGAACAGTCGAGGAAATCCCAACCTCGTTTGCATTTGCATCGACAACTGGAGGAATCCAACGTTCCGCAGTTGTGACACTTCAACTGACAATCTGTAAAAAACAAATTAAAATTCAAGCATTAGAATTGCGAACCTACAATATTGCCTGTATATAGACCATTTGAGCCAATATAAAGGAAAAAGGAAAACAAGACAAACAGCGAAAATCATAAACTAGCACTAACGTAGTATAGTAAGCCACCTTTATGAACTTTTTTTTTTATTTGTCTCAAAATAAAAGAAAAAAGAAACGAAACACAACCTTCGTTATTAGTTATTGCGGTGGCAGCAACAGTAGCAGAAACTTACCTCTTGCTGCATTCTAAAACTTTTCAAATTCATGCCGGTTTCTTTCAATGCTAGCTTACAGTGATCTGTCCAGGACTCCCCCCCCCCCCCCCACACACACACACACACATTGCAGGAGGTCCTCGTTTCAAAAAAAATTTTCGGAAAAATGTGAAACGAATTTCTACGAAAATTGCATCTTACGCCGATTTCATAAAAATACACTAGCTTGAAGTACTTTCCGGCAGTCATCCCAAGGCCCCTGCAGTACATTCCCTGGGTGGCCCAACCCCCTCCAGTCCGACCCTGGAGCGAGCTAAGCAAGCGAAAACGGCTGGTTTTGTTAAACGGGTACATGGGTGCACGGGTAGCTTCGAGCACTGGGGCGTCAGAGTCGATAGGCGTCTTGGTCCCAGCTGTACATCTCTGGTTTCGTACAGACCCGGGTTCGATCCTGGTGATGGGAAGTGTATATGTACGGGTTTTTCTCCGGTTGCTTCCTGCCCGTTGCACGAGGGGCTACTCCGGTTACTCCGGTTTCCTCGCTCATGCGGTAAAACCTTCCACTTAACATCCGCCGCTTGGGCCTAATAACAAGCTATTAGCCGACACCTTCTATTATAAAAATAGTCTAAATTTTCTTTATATCTTTTTAAAAATTTTTTCTGTTGAGTTCGTTTCTCGTAATACCGTTGTTTCGTTCCCTTTTTTCGTAAAGTCGTTCTTGAATTCTGAATTCTGTCAATTCAAGCCTTTATTGTTTAAGAGACTGCACAAAAAGAATTTACAATAGGTCCTTAATTCTTACTTGGCACCCTCAAAAATAGTAACGGTCTCCTTACCACATTTAGAACTGGAACGTTTGCACTCATCTTTGGTCGCTACAAGCAGGAAAAAAAACAGTTGAATAGAAAAATGAAAACAAAACGGATAACAGTGGAGGGTGCTCTAGATAAAATAAGTACGTAGTTATTTAGGGACCGGGTATTATTTATGGTCATATGGGGAATCGTGGGATTTTTGGGTCCTCTTTTAAGTTAAAAGAACATAAATCCTTCAGGTTTATCATGCGACCCGTTGAGAATAGCGTTTGCAACATATACACAGGTTAGAGTTAATGTCGCAAAATCATCTCGCACGAAAGAAAAAAACAAGAAAATGACTATGTTGGCAACATTTACATACGCTTGAACTAATGTCGCACAACTGAGTCATACAGGAAAGCCAACAGGGACGCATGTGCCTTTAAGGGGTGGTGTCATAAAAAGTAGTCATCACTAAAACTTGTCTTACACGGTAAAGGAAAAATACATTCTAAGCCTCAAGAAAAATCCTCATCAGTCTTAGTTTTGAACCAGCCACACGGCTTCTGCGGAGGAAATTCTTCGCCTCCCCCCCCCTCCCCCACCTCCCGGTAATACATAAGTGTTCACTGGCTACTTTTACTTAATACACATTGGCTTGAAACCCTCAGATTCCATTTTAATTGTTGTACCATCATGACACTATCGCAATTGTTGTATAGTTTTTACCTATATGAACTCTTTACATCAAAGATTGTAAGTTTTTTATGCAAAGAATTTTATTCAAAATGTTTATTGGAATGTTTCTAACAATTTGTTTTAAAGTGGTCTAGCTGCACTTCAAAAACATGTGTACTTTTCGTAAAGTGGAAAGCTGAGAACGTGGACTATGGCTAGGACTGAATTCGACTATAAGTATTACAACAGGACTGAAACCAAGACTGACGGTGTAACCTTATGTACGTTCACATTCCTATGAAAGTTGTGATATCCACCCAAAACCAAAACTGGTATAAAAACCCGCCAATCCAAAAACGATTGGCCTTTGGAGGTAGTGATATCATTGTTTAAGATACAAAAGAAAGGCCGCCAAGGTCAATCCTATTAGCCAAGTTAATCATACGAAATGATACTTTGGACGTTAAATGAAAACTTGAAGATTGCTACAGCGGGTTTCAATATTCAAGTTTTCATTTAACTTTCGAACTATTAGTCGGTGCGATTAACTTGGCTAATAGGATTGACCTTTGGCGGCCTTTCCCTGGTTTTGGGTGGATAAGTATTAGAAAAGGACTGTAAGATTTTTTGTGTAGAATGAGTTTACCCCTCTTCAATTCTCTTACAGAAACTCACAATCTCGTACAATTTTCAACAAGACTGCTAACAGAACTCTGACTCTGTCCATGCTTGTCCCGTACTGCAACAAGATTTAGTTCGCGAACCCCGACGAACGGTCCTTTAGCACATCAGTATTTCCTCCCGTCGTCTGGTTCGTCTGGCGGGAAATTCAATCCCATCTTACCTTTTCCTGCGAAACTGGTGCTATGGGGTGACGGTGCTATGGGGGACCATAGGGGGAGGGGCACGCCCCTCCCCCCGATTCCAGGTGTGCCCCTGAGTGTCTCCCCCCCCCCAATTATAGAGTTTAGACAAAATCACAAACCAAAACGTGTTCATGCTGACGTTAAAAAAATAACAGTAACGAGCTTGTAGGATTTTCTTCTTATTCGATACTTGAAACTGGACAAATATTTATTTATTACTTTATAACATCCCTCCTTCGCCCTCCTCCTTCCCCCACGGTTCCATCCCATACATAACACATAGTTTCCTCGATGTAGGCCTATTCGTACAGGCATTTTTTGATGAGTAAATTAATTGGTAAAACGTCGAATTACTGTTATTTACTTGAAAGCTTATGAAAATATGTGTTTTAACGAAAACCGGTAAACGGCGATAAGGGCCCGTTTATGCAACGACTCGCCTTTGCATTCTCGCAGTTAGAACTCAATCGCGATGGCAAAGGTGACAGTGCCATGGTAACAACGCTAAATGGATTAACTAAATCCGACATCGTTTGAGTAAATACTTGCAGTCTTATAATCCGTGCCAATAATATAAAGAATTCCTCATGACGAAACAATTTTCCCAAACACTTCTGAACTCACGTTATTTGCTGTTTTCGTTGCGAGGCGGCAGACATAAAACCGCCGCCATGTTGGAATTTGAGATGATTTCTAGCTTCTAGCTGCGAGAATGCAAAAGCGAGTGATTGCATAAACGTGACCTAACAGTGGTTTTGCAAAGACATTTTCTGAAACAAAAACACACCTGAACCACCAGGAAGAACACAGTTTACAGTTCTGCTTGAATTTTCGGAGAAAATACCGTTCTTCTTCTTCAGAAAATCACGCACAACACGGAGGAAAAATAAGTTCTCACATAACCATTCGTAAACAAACATTCGAAAGTATATTTGTTTACGAATGGTCATGTGAGAACTTATTTTTCCTCCGTGTTGTGCGTGTATTTCTGGAGAAGGAGAACGGTATTTTCTCCGAAAATTCAAGTAGAACTGTGAACTGTGTTCTTCCTGATGGTTCATGTGTGTGTTTGTTTCAGAAAATGTGTGCCCCCCTGAAAAATCTTCCTAGTGCCACTACTAGCCAGGGCCCCACATAGGCTTGAAAGAAGTAAGATGTGGTATCTCATTAACGTTCTCATCTCTATCTTCTCTAGTTACATAAAGTATGAAAATACCACATAGCCGGTTTGTACAAAGTCCTCCATCAATAGTATCACAGGTGGAACATGGATTTCCAACAGAGTATGGTAGTTGTCCACCGTAGTTACCCCTGTAAAGCACAAGCGTGTTGGAAAAATGTAAACAAATTACTATACTACACGTGTAGTAAAAATGACAAACACAGAGATGAATTTAAGTAAAATCTTACGGTGGTTTATAGTGGCATACAACGTGAACCCAAGGCGTTCGAGTCGTGTGGTTGAAGCAGGAGCCGATGGCACATCCAAGGAGATGACTTGCATCCCACACTCCCTACGGCGAAAAAAAAAGTCACATCGAAATTAGAACCAAATTTTAAAAGGTTCCTATTCGTTTGAAGTGGGCTTGTCTGCACAGAGCACAACTGTAACACAATTACATATACTGAAATATTTCCATACCATGTTTTTTTTTCTTCATTGAACAGCAATATCGTAGGCAGATTATTTAAAGCTTTATTAATATAAAAAATACCACTAATTTTCTATGAAAGTTTTACTTTCAAACTTAATTTGGTGTCGATTTTATTTAACAAGAAATTGACTTTATTAAAAGATGACACTTTATTTTGAATCTTGACTAAAAATCCCACAGGGGAAAAAATAGAGTGCTTGAACTGAAAGAACTGGTCATTATTTATGTCTGGAGGGGGGGGAGGGCGGAGGATTTGTAAATGTGACCTCCAAATTTTGGATGAACCCACCCCTCCCCGCTCCCCACCTCCCAAGACCCTGAAATAACGACCCCCTCCACCGTAAAAAGTATCATATTCGACGTTCGTATTTGACGGACAATCGCCCCAGGAGGGCAGTTCGAGTCAGGATTTCCATACCCTTCACAACATCAAGACGTGCAACGTAAAAAAAATACCCCATGGTGCAGAACCTTTTTCAGTAATAATAGTAATAATGGAGTTTGGCACTCATATGAAGTGCGATGGGAGCGGCAGGGTTGTTGGCCACTTATACTGTTTCATTTGTATTAATTGAGAAGTTTCAGCACTTTTTGCAGATAAGATAAAGTAACAGCCAGTATCGTGAACAAATATAACTACACTACGTTTCGAGAGGACAACCTCCCGTCTTCAGGTTAAAATAAACACTAAAACATTAAAAAAATTCATGGTAGTATCTGCCGAATCACCAAGTCTATAAAAACAAACCATTCAGGCATGGTCAAGGCCTATA
>JAHWFP010050145.1:0-17710 GCA_023313725.1 Lithobius niger | reverse complement strand
GTATCCAAAACAAACAGTTATCACTTCATCAATATTGAGTATTTTTTGGGGAAGGGGCAGTTTGTTCTGTGGGCTTGTGGAAAGAGAACATTGTGGCAGGATAGGCCTATCTGCTGATTTCAGCTTTTTTTTGATGAGCAACATTTCACTAGGTTTCTGGGGGAATTCTGATGTCTGCACAGGTGTTGTCTAAGTTTTACTAGGAAAAATTAACGTGTTTGTTTTGTTTTGCTTTCACCGACCCGGAACCGGCTCATTTCATCGGTTTACCACTGACCTACAAGTGAAAGGCAATTGTAAATTGTATTTCCTTGAGCGGTTCCCTAGAGCGACTAACCCCACAACTGCCCCGACTGGGAAGTCCTGGGTTCGAATCCCAGTCGGGGCAGTTGTGTTTTCTTTCTTTCTCAGACTAGTGTATCCTTACAAGGACAGTCTTTAATGCAGACTGCTTGGTTCGTTCAAGACACCTGATTCAAACGATTTGCAAAAATTTGTACCGCATGGGGAATTTACACCAGTTTGCTGAAATCAGGTATAAGCTTGTTTCAGTTAAAAGACACGGTCTGCTAGTGAGGCCCCCTTTTTTCATCAACAATTATTTTTTAACAATCGGGTGTCTACAATCGGATGATCTACTATTACTTGACGGAGACACACTGGCGTGTGTCTAAATGTTTAGGATATAACCAGTATTCCGAGACAGTTTCCAGACATTGTTTGTATGAGGAAAGCTGGTGCTATCCTATTTATTAGCTGGTTTTGGCCTCTCAGTATGACGAGTATTGTTGTCTGCGTTTGGTCGCGCTCGGTGAATGTGTGTGCTCGCGCTCGGTGATTATTGTAGGTAGAGCCATATTTTTTGTTCCTTTTCTGTTATGGTAAAACTAGTTATGGAGACATAGGGCCTTAGGGCTTCGGGCAGATGACCAGGAGTGGTTAACGCTCGTTAAAACCCTTTAAAACCCTTTAAGTTATGGAGTGGCCATGATGAAGACAACGCGTTCAATAATGGCTTATCAGGTGAAGAAGCAGATGCTGCTAACAAAGAGGATGGTTATAATAAAGAACAAAGACACATGTTTTCTAGTGGAACGAGCAACTTTAATGAAGGTTTGAACGTTATTTTCAATTTTAAGTGTCCTATAAAATGATTTAATTAGCAAACTAGCATTTTTAAAGTCTTAAAACGCATAATGCACTCGTTATTTTACTGTGGTTCATGACATTTAAATAAAAAAAATTCCTGCTTAATATTTTTTATTATTTTTTTATTTTGTTTTGTGCCATTAATACAATTTCAATTGCCAGTCTATAATTCACCAATTCGTTAATTTTCTGTGGTTGCTGACCCTTGCGGCAAATAAAAATTCTTTCTTAACGTTTTTAAAATAAAAACGGTCTGCCGGTCTATAATAATCATGAATGCATCAGCCTTTTTAGTGCTGAAAGCCAAACCGCCATTTTAGTACAAGAGATCGGCTCTCAGCACTGCAATGGCGGTTGTTTGCTGTGTGTTCTTGTTGCACTCCTGCATCGTTACATTGTTAAAAGAGGATTGAGAGGCAAAAACGGAGTGATAAAAAGATGCATTGGACATAAAGCCATAAGCAAAAATCACAACTAGAAATAAGGTGGTACAGCATGCCACCATTATGCACTTACGTTTTAATTACGTGATGTGACCTGTATTCTAACCGCCTGTTTTCCAACCGACGAACCAGTTCATCACCAGATCACAACCATACGGCCTTTAACGATATGGCCACTTATCCAGTGGCATAAAGATTCACTTAACCCGTTATTAAGGTTACAACCCTGACTAGTATTTCATTCGATCGAATGTCCTTGGTTGTAGGCAATGATTTTTCACTGATGACTTATTTCCAATTTACCTTTTTATTATTTACAACGATTCGTATCTATTTATTTCTCCTTCGTTGAGCGATTCGTATTCCCTCGTTTTTGCTTATGACCAACACATTCGGTCCAATGGATTCCTGGTCTCTGTCCTTATTAACGGATTCAGTGAGCTATCTTTATGGCAGTGGACATAAAGATATCGGTAATGTTGCTATGGTATAGAGATCTGGTGAATCAGGGTTTGAATTCACATCATTTCAATGAAACTTAAAGAGGCATGAAGGCTACCTTTAGGATTTTTTTTCTATAGTTCCATTCGAACGATCGTTCTGAAAATTTGCATATGGGTAGGCACTTGATACACCTTCAAAAGAAGCCTTATAATTTTAAATTTACAGCCAAACTTAAAAAAAATTTTTTTTTAAATAAAACATTGCTTAGCGTATATGTACCTTTTCTCTGGACTGAAATACTCTAGCAATGTTCGGTTGAACTTTTTGAAGAGCCAATGTATGTGACTACATGCTGAAACTCAGAAAAAAATGTTAAAAAATACTGGTTGCAATATTTCATTTTTTTCAAAATTTCCCGTAAAAAATCACATTTTTGGCTTTTCTTAACGATTTTTCCAGTTGTTTACTCTATACACTATTAAATTTCAGAGTTTCAGATTATTCCCACAGGTTTATCGTGCAAAACAAAACAAAAATTTTGAGAATCGGACAAGGAGTTTGCGAGAAAGGTACATCATGCATTACAGCGCGCTGTGGAAAAAAAGAATTGTAGTAAAAATGCACTCAAAGTTGAGAACCTTATTTATGTCAGAAGAATGACAAACATGCATGAAAAACACATACTTGCAGGCATTTCAGTGCTCTCTAGGAACATCAAATTTATCCTGAGACTGTTCATACCCCTTTTTTACATTTCTAATGTGTCCTTTGGATTTTAGTTTCATTATAGCGTTCTTGAGGTATGTGAGATGCACTGCTTATCGTTCCTTTTTAGAACATCTTCACACAGCTTGCCAACAACACCTCCCAATTTTTTCAGCACTAGTTTTTTGATGAATGGCCAATGTTATAATCAACAACAGCATCTAGTACAATTAAATCACTTTGAGTACGTAGAATATTTCAGCTTTTGTATAACTCTTCCAGCACACTTGCAGTAGCGGAGGCAGAGGAGGCAGCATCTAACACGCACCACATACACAATTACGCTATTCAATCGCCAATGGAGGGACGCTTGTTTGCACACCACACACCAAGTGAACAGAAAAGAACACACAGTAAAGGGTGAAATCAAGAACAAAGAGGACGGAAAACAAAATCGACCGTGTCAGTATGGCTGAGTGGGAGAAATACAGCTTCTTGTTTCAAAGATCGAGGGTCCAATTCCCACTAAGGCAGTCCGACAATTAGGGCGCGTTTGCGCAGCGACTCGCCTTTGTATTCTCGCAGCTAGAACTCAATCGCGGTGGCAAACGTGACATTGCCATGATATCAACACTAAATGGATTAGCTAAATCCGACATCTTTTGCGTAAATACTTGCAGTCTTATAATCCATGCTAATAATATAAAGAATTCCCCATGACGAAACAATTTTCCCAAACGCTTCTGAACTCACGTTATTTGCTGTTTTCGTTGCGAGGCGGCAGACATAAAACCGCCGCCATGTTGGAATTTGAGGTGATTTCTAGCTTCTAGCTGCGAGAATACAAAAGCGAGTGGTTGCGTAAACGTGCCCTTACTGTAATTGTCGGACTGCCTGAGCGGGAATTGGACTGAATTGGATTTCCGTTACGGTAAGTCCAAAAGTCAACGGAAATAAGTCTGCATCTGTATTTATTTGCTACTAATCCAGACGATTTGGCTTTCGCTCCTTGTTTATTCTGTCAGTATTCATTTGAGCCATTAAATTCGTTTAAGTACAGAAAATTTTAACACAGCACAGACATGACTATGCAAATGTTATCTTACTCAGGGATAATAAACGAACGGGCACTGTTTCTATAAGGACCTATAGGAAGACCTACAAAAACTAACAAGACTCTAATGCAGCTAACCATGAAGTATTTCTTTAGTTTTTCAACTTTATTTTAAAGTTGTGACGTGGTTTCGTTGGAGAACAAAGGTTTGGAAACCGGAGCTTATTGTGAAATTAATGAACTTTAAATTGTACTTTACCACACGCAAGGGTCGACTTGAAAACGAGAACAGGGTAAAGGAAATGTTTCATCTGCATCGAACGTGGCAGCTGTAATATCCTTCCTCTTGGCAACCACAGTATTATTGTTTGCGACTCATGCTAAAATACGAATCCACCTGCCAAATCATAGTTCCACAATAAATATATGTTGCACAGTCTTCCTTGTTGGTGTTATTGAGTTTTGCTGTTGTATCCGATATATAGGAAAGAACTTAGTTAATTCTGTAACTCTAAATTAATTTTGCGTAACCTAAACTGACGGTTAAGAGCGTACCGAATTATTAATCTTAATTCAATTTTTCGTTGGTTGAAATTCGTATTACTAGCAATTTGTTTGCTACCAGTAGACCTCGTACAACCCCTCATCACTAGAAGAAAATTTACATCGAAATATTTTTCGTACCTCTTCCCCTACCTGATTTCTTGAAATGAATCAACGCATTGTCGTCCTCTTGTAACACAAATGAAGAGTTATTTGTCCTGAAGGAGCCCCTTATGCCGCACGCGTACTGGGCGACCAGGTCGCGCGGCCAGTGGTTGTCGCGGCCAAAAGAGACGGCGACGTGCTGCGTGGCCACATCCATTTTTTATTGATAATTTTCGATCGCATGGTGAAAAATGGACACGGAGCAAGTATGGTCGCCTTGTTGCAACCTGCATGCCGTCCGGGATCCCAGTGGCTGCGGCGACTGTCTGGCTGCAGCGGTCAAGTGCGCGTTGCTATATGTACTGTTATCATTCTCGCTCAGTGGCGCTTCCGAGTTGCGCTTTTGAGTGGCCGGCCCGACCACTGCACGCCACTAAGTAGCGCTTCTCTAAGTTAAACTTGATGCAGCATATTTAATACGCTTGGTTATTTTGCGATAATTGGTTAATAAATACGTTGGTCTCATGAAGTACAAAACAAAAGTCTAAATGCATGCAGGCTACATTTTATGTTTTTATTTTTTAACTTTTCAAAATCTGATGCGTGCTCCAAAGTTGTTTTTTTTTGGTTTTAGCAGGCATGAAACATGACCCAATCTCCACGGTTTTATGAATGTATTTGGGCCCAACTGCCAAACACGATAGCGTATTGCCGAAAAATTGTTTTTTTTTTAATACATTCAGATGAATCAGATATGTTTTTGTATTTTTGAATTTATTTTACTCCAAAAGATGTTGGATTTTTCTCCATGATTTAAAATTAGATGAATTTATTTACCAAGAATTTTAATACTTGGGAATGCGCAATATTAGCCAAGTTAACAAATACATGTGGCGTCACTGGGTAACTAATAACGGTTTATTTATTATTGAAGCCCAAACTCACTCTAGCTAAATACAACACAACCTACTCCGTGAACACCTAAAAAACCATTAAAGCACCACTACTGGGTTTTCTTTGGTTGAACAATAACCTTTCTTCTGTCAGCCGCCAGCATAGTGCTGCATTACAGGCTACTGTTAGTGCAGAACGGCACTTTTAATAACCAAAGTAAAGTGAAAATAAAAAATAAAATATCTGCACTTCGATGCGAGTGCTATTATAATTTATTTTGTATTTACTGAACTATAAAAAAGGAGTGATGTGTGAGCCAATAATTTTTTCTTCGCGTCCTAATAATAAGACGAAAGTTGAAAAAAGAAGAAAAAAGCCAAACAGAAAATTTGGGGCATCACTCCTTATCCGTTAGTAAGCAAAAGTTTATTTTCATACAATGTACGACGATCTACGCCAGGAAGTAGCAAAATTTGAATGAATTTTTATGTCATCAGGAATGCTGACCAATATAGAGGGATATACCTCCCACCGCTATTTTTCTCGATCCACCACATCAAGTATGGCCCCAAAGGTCTATTTCCTTACCGTCAGTCTTTCCGTTGCTAAAAAACCGTTTTAAAATGTGGCGTCTAGGAGATATTCTGTTGAATATTGTTAACAATATTTAAAAACGAGCCGTAACTATATGATGCATTGCGCGCGTACAATATTCATGACGTTTCATGTCTGTGTGTACATACTAACTTTCTAATAAGTAAGTAAGTAAGCAAGTTTATTACAATAAACAATTGCAGTATAACAATACAGTATGTGCCCACATCCCACATGAGCTGATGCCCGCGTGTGGCATGTACGTACCAAACAAGAAATTATAAAACAAAACATTGTATAAAAAGAAAAAAGTCGCTGCAAAACTTTAGTTACAACATGTAAATAATAATAGAATTATTTAACTATAAACATAAAACGAATTATAAAATAATGGGAAGGTAATGGATTGACAAGGTAAGACATACTTATTGCGAAAGAAAGTTTAGCTTACAATTTTGAATAACTTTTCTATAGACTCAGTAGTTAAGCCCAGTAGCCATAATTACCATGAGATCTAAAATCTAATAGACTAATCCGATAAAAATTAAAATTAATTATTCCAATAGATCGCCGAAGCAAAATTATAAGACACTAGCCTAGAAAATTATAATTGTGATTTTAAAATCACTCCGGTTTGTGGCGACACAATCTTTGACTTGATTCTGTTTCGTGTACTATTCCCAAAGCCAACCGAGACAGAAGCTATGCGAGGAACGCAGCTACTACCCCAGACGACATTGGCGCTGTAATTGCCCGGATGACAATCTGCGCGTAGCTGTAGTTTGGCACGCGGAATGTTATAAGGCAGGCCGGATGTCCCTTTCATAACAAACTACATTCAATACGAGTGTGCGCGTTTCGTCTGTGACGCGTTTGAGTGGCCTGGTGTGAAGGCTCTAGTACAAACTAATGCTATGCTAAAGTGCCGCCACACGTAGTTACGGCGTTCGGTAGCGGGAGCCGACCACTGTAAGCTTCTGTGCCGCCAAGAACGTCTGTGGCGCCACACGCGTTAACACCCCTACTTTGTTCTATGCTCCGCTACTTGGCGCTTCTCGGAAGCGCCACTAAGTTGCTACGTATGAGCCTTCAATAAGCCTTCACTAAGGGCATCTGCACACACGGCGGCCAAGCCGCTGCGGCCAACGAGAATGCTTACGGTATAGGCCTATGCAGCAACGTGCACTTGGCCACCACGGTCAGCCAGTCGCAGCGGCCACTGGGATCCCAGGGGGCATGCAGGCGACCACAGGGCGACTGTACTTGCTCCGTGTTCATTTTTCACCACAATTATCAATGAAAAACGAACATAGCCTCGGGGCACGTCGCTGTGTTTTTTTGGCCGCGACGACCACTGGCCGCACGACCTGACCCCCATGTGCGCGGGTGCCCGTCTTACAGGAGCTGATCGCTCACGCTATGAGTTTCATTTGTGTTCCATCTGTACAGCAGCGATAATAACACCGTTCTGGCAACGTGACTAGCATCTGGGGCCGGTCGTTGAGCTATGCATAGCTGCAAGGGACACTGAATATACACAGACGTGAAACCACAAGTATATTTTGTTACGCCAATGCAGTGACAGTGGATTTCTTGAATTTGAAAAATGCTTATTTTTTAGGATTTGTTGGCAGCTGCTGCAATCTTCTCCTGTTTACTGCCTTTCTATATGTTTTGCAGGGTAAGTGATTAGACTCGAATGAAATTTGGAAGGAATATTCATTGAAATACAGTACATCTGAATGCCGTATGTACCTCGTTTTACCATGAAATTAAAACGAGGTGGGGGGGGGGGGGAGAGGGCCGCCAAAGCCGATCACAAATTAATTTTTTATTTTTATCTCGATAATAATTATTAATATAATTATTATTATTATTTGGGATAATATAATTATAATATAATTATAACAATAATAATAATTATTATTATTATTATTTGGGATGAGGTGGATCGATTCAAACTAATTTTATAATCACATTTTTGAAGTACAGCCGAACGAAGTGTATGCATTTTATCCCAGTTGATAGGATCCCAAACGAATCCAAAAAAACAGATTTCTGGCACGTAGCTTCTAAATTGGTCTTCAGATTGACCGCAAACTGTTTAAGAATAGTACTAATAACTACATTTTTATCTTTTTCAAGTTTTGTGAAATGCAAAACTTCATCCGCCTGGGCTATAACTCTATGAGGGCTCCTCCCCTATACATACGCCCCTGCTAACCATGTTAACGATGCGGACGGAGATTCTCTCCTCATGGCTCGGGACACAAAGTATGTTGCCCATGGCACGATGTATGAAAACAAAAAAATAATTCGTACTACAGTACAAAATGACGGATCGATTTCTGAATGCAAGCATTTAATGGTTTGTTTTCAATTCGACAAATCCGAAAAGAACACCATGTTGATTTGAATTCTCGCTGCAAGTGCTATTGAAAAATAAATAAAAACAGCTTACATGTAGCCAGTATCCCAGATTATATTAAATAGTTTTTAGATTTATGAAAAACTAAACAGGTGCGGAGAAAAAAATCAGGTGTTTGTTTTTTAAATAGGCCTGTGCATAGCGTACAGCCTGTGCTGTTGTGGCTAAGAGGACCAGCGTTTTAGCAGCGTGTTACATTTATGCAATTAATCTGCCGGCAAACATACAAAATATTTACAGAAATTAGAAACATTGAAAAATGGCGATGGCGTGTTCAAGACATATTTATTTATTTATTTATTTATTTATTTATTCAAAAGAGAGGTGTCTAACGTGTAGCCACAGTTGTGACTTCGACCATTGCAAATTTGCTTTATATTTGTCGCAAATCTTCACTTGTATGTTTGCTGGGACCAATCTTACTTCTATGTGCCTAATCTTACAAAGGTGGGCAATATCTATGCCTTGTAATTTTATTTCCGATTCCTGCCTGCCTCTAGAACCTTCTAGAAATTTTCATTTCGTATAATACCCTTGCTATTTCGCGGTTGTCAGGGCCAGCATGGAAAAATCAGAAAGCCTTCGGGACAGCCAACTGGTTGGTCCTCCTTCGACCCCTGCTAGGTTTTTTAGTTCGGGGGATTTGGGGCTGTTAGGCCTCTAGTAAGCCCTATTTTGGTTAGGTTCTCCCCCCCCCCCCCCCCAACTTAAACAAGCCTCTTTACCCTAAGTTCCCCAGTTTTTGTTCAGTCTAATAGCTTGCTCTCCCACTTTGTTATTTTTCCTCATGGTGCCGAAACCCGGGAGTTTCTAAGGGTTAGGATTCCAGTTAGGTTTTTTTTTGTTAGGCCCACTTCAGGGTTCTTTTGTTTGGGAGGTTGTTAGGGCCTATTTAGGTTTTTTGGGAGCTTAAGTTGAAACGTGGGTAAGCCGAGCAATGGCTAAGACTGTGCCTAAGTTCCATTGTTAGTTAGGCCTATGCCACTAGTTAAGCCTAACATGATTCGATCTTGCTGAAATTTGGTAGAGGTCTTCAGAAGGGTCTTGGGAATCCGTTTTTAGGGTTTAAAACGTTAAACCTATTTTTAGACCTATTTTGGATTTTTAGGTTTTTGAACTTGGAAGGTAAAACAGAAACGTTTTTACTTCGGACAATTTTTTAATTTTGGGCTTAGTTTGGCTGTAAAGATTATTTTAGAATTTTGGTGAAGGGGGAACACTTAATTTAGCGTTTGGGTTGCCTTACGGCAATATTCAATTTAATTTGGGCTTATAATAAGCTTGCAGTTTCTTGCAATTTGGTATGCTCATAAAGAGCAATATTTCTGCGACGGTTTTTTCCCCAAACTGTTTTTCCCCATAATCAACCTAATTTTTTACCTTTAGAACTAACTTAAGTGTGGTGTGTTGAGTTGTTTAGTAGTTGTTTCAGGTTTTTCTTTCGATGTTCAGTTCTTAGTTTGCCCATTCTTGGTGGCAATGTTCGAAGTTTGTTTTGCCCATTCTGGGTGGCATGCATGAGTTCTTGTTTCGTCTAGGTACGAATTTCGACTTCTAGTGACGACATTTAATGGTAATGGTTGCAAATAGTTAAGGAAAGCTATTATTATAGTTTTCTGTCAATGTATGCCATAAAGGTTTCTATACGCAATTTCTTGTTTGTAGAAGGATGGTTAGTTTGTCTCACATGAGCACTCTTTGCTATTTAATGTTCATCGGCTACAAACGTAGTTGTAGCCCAATTCTACAATGGTGGGATTGGGGCTGTAAAGTCGTCTGCCAAGACGCAGTTATCACAAAAGTTGTCTGCTTGGACGCAAGTGCGTGACCCCTAGGCTATAGTTCCAGAGTCACGAGAGGTTTTTTTTTTGTTTTTTTTTTTAACCCGCGGTGTTGTAGAGTTGTTCATCTTTCATGTTCATCAGTAATAACAAGAAAGTGTTTTTTTTCGTAATTGCAGAGAAGTGGTACATGTGCTTTGATGTATATGTTTGTTTCAGCTTGCATCTTTACAGACAACTGCTTCAATAATAATTGAACATGGTTAGAGTGCTACGTACAACATTTGCGAGGTATAATTTTCAGAGCTTCTTGTGGGTGTTGGAATATGTCGCAAATCTTGTACTTTTATGTTTGCTGGGGCCAATGTCAATCTTAGTCTTATGTGGCTAATCTTACATACGTGGGCAATACCTATGCCTTGTAATTTTATTTCCGTTTCCTGCCTCTAGAAACTAACATTTCCCATAATATCCTTGCTATTTCGCGGTTGTCAGGGGTTACCAAAAGGTATTTAAGCAAAGGGGCCAGCATGGAAAAATCAGAAAGCCTTCGGGCCAGCCAACTGGTTGGTCCTCCTTCGACCCCTGCTAGGTTTCTTAGTTTGGGGGATTTTTGGCTGTTGGGCCTCTAGTAAGCCCTATTTTGGTTAGCTTTTTTCTCCCCAACCTAAAGAAGCCTCTTTACCCTAACTTAGCCCTAAAGTTCCCCAGCTTCCCTTATAAGAATTTGTTCAGTCTAATTAGTAAGCTCTCCCACTTTGTTATTTTTCGTCAATAATATTATCTACTACAGCAGCGGTGCCCTCCCACCCCTTCATTCAGCTGTGACAGGGGTTTTCCCTCCCTCCTTCCATCCCGGACAGCACGTCACTAGAGCAAATCCCTACTAAAACGTTAATACCCTTTTACTAAATAAAAGTTGCTCCTTTTCTCTTGGTGTTTGTGCGGGCTACTGATTTCCTACGCTGTTGTTGTTTTTTGTTCGAATTTTACGACCCAGCCCGCCTTTGAGCTTATTGAAAATAGCATGTTGGTTATTCCATCTTCCCACCGTTACTGTCACGGCGAAGCAATTCAGATTTCATTTTTTACTTTTTAAAGTTGGGCTTTTTAATGATGCCGAGTAGAGGCGGAGGAACACCGTTTATTGTTTTTGTTCGTTTTGGCATTTTTTTTCATGTTGCATATTATTTCTGTTCAGGTGGCGTGCCAGATGGGAGTTGAGCTAATGCAATTCAGTATTTGTAGTGAGGGGTTGAATTTACACGAGGGCAGTTATCTGTGCAAAGTGACTTTGAATCAGGTCGAGGAAAAACAAATTATCTTTACACGCATTCAGTTTGGCTCAAAAGCACGTATTGGCAATTATGTTATCAGTTAACTTGAAAGCCAACTCGTGCCAGCCAACTATCATGTATGAAGCTAAATGCGGATGTACATTAGGCTAGTTGACTGGGCCGAGCACTGGGACGTGTCACTGGAACGAGTGTACTCGCATGCGAGTTGCTGTTTACACTAGTTTCTTACTCGTCCAGAGTAATGTCAATGCAAGTCCGTACAAATTTCGACTTTATAGCATCCTCACTTTACCGCCAGTGGGGAGCAGCCATCTTGTAAACTTAACTCGTCCGCTGACTCGCATCAAACTATTAAACATGAGATAGTCAACTAGCATACAAGTAGCGAGTCAAGTGCGATCTCACGGTCGAGTAGAGTAGATGTTTACATTGGGAGGGTAAAGGGCAAATAGCAAGTCAACTCGACTCGAACATTTCTCGGCCTAGTCAACTAGCCTAATGTACATCCGCCTTAATATTTTGTTGTGAGTCAGCGGGCGAATTATGTTTACAAGACGGCAGCACCCCAGCTGGTGGCAAAGTGGGGAAGCTACAACATCGAAATTTGTATGGATTTGCATCGACAGTACTCTAGACGAGTAAGAAACTAGCGTAAACATCAACTCGCATGCGAGTGCACTCGTACCAGAGACACGCCCCAGTGCTCGGCCCAGTCAACTAGCCTAATGTACATCCGCCTTTAACTTTGGCTGGCTGTTCGCTACGATGGTTATTGGCAGCAGCAGACCAATACGTAGACCAAGCGAAGTAACTGCCCATTCATGATCTTTCTCAGAAAAAATTTTAAAGTTTGAAAACTGGTTAGGGGGCAGCTTCTTGCTGCATTTAAAGCCTGCCTGTACCTAGCTGAGATGCACTAAGTGGTAAAGGAAGTCGGTCGACACACAGAGTAATTTACATAGGTTAAATGGGCTGCCTCAATAGTGGATAGACTGCTTTGCTTATATAACATTCTAGACAAGTTACAGCAAACGCTACCAGTGAGTGGCGCATACTTAGGTGTGCTTAAAAGAAGGATGCAAGCAAGGTGCACCAAACGTCATATGTCACACTTGTCCAATTAAATGTCAAGTGGCACATTTACAAGGTACAAATACAATATACTATTTACAGGACGTGCACCACAAAGTGATAGAAATTAATTAATCCCTATTCTCTAAATTATCTTAATATAATTTAATTTGTTAATGTAATTATATCTTAAGTTTATCCCCAATTCTAAAACAATATCTGTAAACTGTTGTCACTCTACTTCCCCTCAAGAATATCCAAACAATGTAGAGAAACAGAATTTTAATTTATATTTTTTTATCTTAAATAAAATACCTATCAACAACACACAATTCATAAGACCTATGCCACACTGCAATCCATCCCAATCTTGCTCAGAAAACCACCTATAACACCATAAGCGTAAAATTATATATTTTTATTTATGAAAGCAATACACGCAGCAAAAATAAAATGCGGCTGCCCACATACAAAACAGTGCCCCCCCCCCACTCGCCCAAAAGGGCCAAAACTCATTACAAATTCATTTGAAGTGGCATTATTACGAAACGATTTTCTCAACATTGGCTTGGATCCCCCCCCCTCCCCCTTGCTAATCGGTTCAGGAGGCCCAGGAATCACAAATTTAAGCAGAACTCTCGAAGACATCACCATGGTGTCAAGCATTAAAAAATGTGGAGGGCAGCGCAGAGAGGAAAGTCATCCAAAGCCACAGGAATTAGAATGTTAAAATTCTCTGACGCCCTGATACCTTCACTACGAGTAGGTATTTTTAATTATAGTCAGGTTGCCAGTACATGTTTTTTTTTTAATCGGAACCTTGATATGAGGTATAACAAAAGTTTTTTTGCAGGAAGTTGGCCTTCTACATATCCCTAGTCAGAATGTGCAGGATGCCACCCTGGCAACTTTGGGAATTTTTTTTTTTAATGAAGGTCAAAGGTCAAAATCGGCGGCCAAAAGACGGCTATGTACAAAATATAAAATCATCCGAACAGTAGTTTATACTACTGGGGCTTGGCACAAGGAGCGGCAATGGAAAAAAAACTCCGCGAGCGTCACTACCAACAATATTATATAGTATATTATATAGTATTATTATTGTTACTATATAATATTGTTGGTAGTGATGCTCGCAGAGTTTTCTTTTTTTTTATTGCTGCTCCTACTTTATGCCAAACCCCTGTGGTTTATACTAGAAACAAAATGTGAAATCAATTGGAATAAGTGTTTCTGAACCAGGAAACATATTGTAGGCAACTGTGCTGGATACATATCGTTAACGTTTTGTTGTACCAGGATGTATATTATTTTTTTATATTGTTAGTAGCAAACAACTGAAAACGGTTAACCTGTGAATGAAATCACACGACCGTCTTTGAAATTAAAGGCACCCCAGTTTGAGCCTAATGTAAAAACACTGCCTGAAGGCTACAAAATCAGAGTATTACTAGTTACAAGTGGAAAAAAATGTCACTACCAATTTCACATGTTTCGAAACAACGCCATTTCTTTTAACATTTCTACAGCAATTTTCGCTCGTGTGCAGGGATAGCCAGACGGGCTTGTCATAATCGGTGGAAGATCGGTGTCAGGAATGAAATCGCACGATCGTGTTTGAAATTCAAATCGCTGTATTGGGAAAGATCTATGAAACATTGCTCAGTTACTTGCACACCCAAGTAATTGTGATCTTTAGAATGTTGTTATGTGCATAACCATGTGGAGAACCTAGACTTGTAATATCCTTTGCGATCCTTTAAGTTCTTGAAGAGCCGTCAAGTTCCTTACAGGAACAACAAAACCTATAAGATTGTGTAAGATCCTATATTATTTTGGCACAAGATCCTGCAGGATCCTACGGGATCATGGAACAAGATTTTACAGGTCCCTGTTACGAACTTAAAAGTATCTTACAAGAACTTACAAGTTCTAAGACGGGATCTTCACATGTGAAGTTTAGCATGAATGCCACTACCTCCTAGTCTCAGTACTATATTTATAACACTTCGTTCTGATATATTCAGGCTTTATTTTTCACAAGTTAAACGAAATACAGACATGAGCACATTTTTATTATTCAGTTAATTCATTTCACTCAATGGGTGAAAAAGTTTCAACTGGAAAATAGGGCTTGTCACAGACACATTTAAGACAACCGTTTTCAATTGTTTCTTGACCACAATCCTGGGGGCATTCGGTCAAACATTCCTGTTGAACGTCTAAAACAAAGAAAAAATCGTTAATTTTTCATGAACGAACTGAAAATGACCATGTTAGTTAATATTTTTTTTTAAATTTGAGATGCAGAAAAAATCTAAAGTACGTATAAAGATTTATACGTTGTGTGGGGGGGATTAGGCTCAGGGTGCAGAGCATAGTTTGTTAAAAACAAACCCTCTATCATTAACAGTATAAAAAATCGTTATAAGTAAATCAGTTAAGAGTGTATGAAACTCTACCAGAGTTGATTAGTGCATAACTAAGAGTAAGGAGGTTTCCTATAACAAAGACATAATTGTCTGTTCTTCTTGCACACAAATTTAAAAAAACGTATACTGTAATAATGAAAATTACCTTAAAGGCCCACGGGCGGCTAAAATTAATTCGATGAAAAAAATGGGGGGCAACAAAGCTAGAGTTCATTTTTCGTATACTTGTGTCTAGTGAGGGTGATTGGCCTAACTCCATTGTAGATAAGTCGGCATCTCACGTATATGACCTCAGCTCAGTCTAGTATATTAATGAAATACCTCTATTTTAGTTTACTAACGCATTTAGTTTCTGAGATCTCCCTCAGCCAAATTCCAATTAAATTCACAGCTTAACCTAATTTAACAAAATTATGGCCCCCACCTACAGTGTGTTAATATTATAAACAAATTAATTAAAATCGCATAAACTGTACTTTGTCTTTTTGTTACAATACGTGCAAAACAATTCGATTTAAAATAATTGTTAACCTATCCTACTGTGACAACGATCTTTTTAATAAAATAACTAGTTATAAAATTATGAGCAATAATAATAGTTATCTTCAGCCATCAATATAAATACATTTTTACGGAAAAAGCCACACGCGGTATTTCATGTTTTTAGTGTTTCATAGGAATTTTTTTGTATCAATGTCTTATGACAACTATTTACATTATAAATGCCATGATGCTCATCATCATCAAGAGAAGAATGCCTCCTGGAGAATAATGCATCAACCCCGCCGGGGGGGGGGCTCCTACCCCCCTGAGAAATAATAACGAGCAGTTTCGAAGTAATGAGGAAAGCCTAACATAAAACGAAAATAAATTAAATGGATTTTTTTTGCACTTCACCTTTTCCGTTGGTACCACATTTAGAATTGCATTCTTCAACAGTCTTGAAGTTGTTAGCATTCCCACCACATCCTCCATAAACGAATTCTTCACATTTTCCTGACGTGGCATTGAAGAAAAACCTCGGAAAATACGCGTAACACATTCCTGATTTGCGGGGAGCTTGGCATATTTCTAATGGAAATTGCAAAACAATTTAAATCAGTCTGAGTACTTTATAATATAAACTGAAATCATTTCAACAAAATCGGAACAAAATTCCAAAACGCTGCGATTTGTTTTTAGAGATAATGAAAATGAAAACTATACAGATTCATTTCTGGAACATAGTAAGGATTTATGACCAACACTGTAGGTCATACATTCAGAAAATACGATTCTGCAGTATTTTCTAATCAGTAGATGTAGCATTGTCTAATCAGTTGACTAGCATAAGTTTTCCCCTTGAACAACAGTGATATGTTTCATGATGAAGCTTGAGATGACTAACTTCTCTTAAATGCATTTTTTGTTCTTATTTTTAAACCAAACTGCCTCTGACAAGCAATGACGCCTAGCATAAATCACAGAGGGCACTGTTTTAATTTTCAACCACGCTGTTTATGGCCTTGTTCACCTAATATACAAATAAACATGTGCAATAATGAGCGTGAGAAGGTACAGAGATAGTGTGATGAAAAACACAAGACACTGCAACACCCACACTGACTCTTTCAGGACGACGCCATGTTTAAATGACATCAGTTATCATTCTACGTTAACTGTACAGTACATAACACCTGCAAGAAAAAAAAACTATCACAACAGAGAAATGGGTAAAGTTGTACAAGTCTTTACTAGGCAACATAGAGTAAGAATTGTGACGTCATTTAAATATTGTGTACTCCTGAAACGGGAGTCAGCGTGGGTGAGGCATCATTTTTATGTCTTTTACTTGTAAAAATGATCTTCAATTTTTGTCTGACTAATTATTGTTTGTTTGTTTATTAGATGAACATGGCCGTACGCATCGAAAATCAAAACAGTTCTTTTTATGTGGATTTCTCTGCAGAGATTCATTGCTTGTCAGAGACAGTCTGGTTTAAAATCTTCCTGACCTGCAATTTAAATCGGGAGTGTGCATTTTTTTGACTAAGCATCCTCTTACCACTACAGTTTAGTAAACCGTTGCAGCGTATGTACGCCGATTTTTACCAATACAGTATAATAAATCGAGGCCTAATTTTCAAAACATTACCTGCAATACAGTAATGTTTGGATTGCAGTGTAGTAAACCGATTCTCAACAAGGCAGAGTTGGAAGTCGATGCTTAGCCATTAGTATATGCATCCTTTATTCAACAATGCGTTGGGGAAGAATTATATCTGAATTAAAAGCAAACTCAACCGTAAACTATTGATGTATTCGGTAGAGTTTTAAACAAAATTCTTAGGAAAAACGTAATCATATTTAATCGTTTTCTGAGTAACTTAGAAATTAATTGAAAACGAAATGAAATTATGTAAGTGTTTAATTTCCCTACTTGAAACAAATAGCTCGTATTTTTTTAATACATCCAGAATGTGCCCCATCCACATAATTCTAGCATCACACTATCATCTTCTATTAAGAAGATAAACTTTAAACCACAAAAAGTCATTCCTGATTATTTTTTATCATCATCCATTATCATAACTGATGTTTCAATCAGTAATTTTAAATACCAAATATGCACGTATAGAGAATGATATTTCGCTTAAAACGTTTAAACTTGGTTATTTCTTACCTTCTTGTCTGTTGCCGTTCTGTTTCTTTTGATCTAAAAAAATATTTAAAAAGCCTCTTTTACAAATCGTCTGACTAAACCAGCATTTTCAGACTACAGGAGAAAAA
>JAHWFP010050143.1:0-20715 GCA_023313725.1 Lithobius niger | reverse complement strand
ATTTTCTGAAGGCATGGGTAAGTTTAAGAATTTTAAAGCCAAAATTCATTTAAAACCTGATGCCAAGCCTGTGTACAGTCGTGTAAGACCGGTTCCGTTAGCACTCAAAGAAAAGGTTAACCAAGAAATTCGTAGATTGGTTGGCCTTGGAATTCTAGAGCCTGTGGAAACTTCTCAGTGGTCTACGCCGATCGTCATAGTTCACAAAGCGGATGGTCAAATCCGAGTGATAGGTGATTATAAAACCACCGTGAACCCTCAACTCTAAGTCGACCACTATCCAGTTCCCACGGCCGCAGAATTATTCAGCAGGCAGTGACACTTTTTCCCTTACCGATCTTAAGGATGCATTTCTGCAAATTGAACTCGACAAAGAGTCACAAGAAGCTTTGACAATAAATACACCCCTGGGTTTGTTTAGATGGCTTCGCGTACCCCTGGGCTTGGCGTCCAGTCCTGGAATTTTCCAGAGGGTAATGACTCAAGTCACCAGTAAAATCCCCAAATGTCTCCCGTTTTATGATGACATCCTGGTGAGCGGGAAGGGGGGGGATGACGAATCGTTAAATAAACTGTTAAATGTTTTACAAGATGCAGGAGCCAAACTTAGGATCAAGAAGTGCAAACTGTCGCGGCCTGAATTAAAATATTTAGGCCACATGATAAATGCAGAAGGCCTGCATACACTCCCTGAGGTTATCGAAGCAGTCACAAACGCTCCTAACCCAAAATGTATTCAAGAGCTACAGAGCTTTCTGGGTTTTGTAAACCATTACTCAAAATACCTACCAAATCTCGCTCATATTCTGTCACCAGTAACACGTTTGTTAAGCCCAAGTGTGAATGGGTTTGGGGGGCAGAATGCGACCGAGCCGTGAGTAAAGTAAAACAATTATTTCTTAAATCAAAAGTTTTGGTTCATTACGATCCGAAATTAAAGCTGAAGCTAGTTTGTGACGGCTCACCCTACGGGGTCGGCGCGTGCCTGATGCATGTCATGAAGAACGGTGAATCACGGCCGATAGCTTTCACTTCACGTAAACTCACTCAAGCGGAAAGTGGCTACTCGTATTTTGACCGGGAAGCTCTCAGTGTGGCTTGGGGAGTGAAACGGCTTCATGAATACGTTTGTGGTCAGCGATTCATACTGCAGTCTGATCAGAAGGCTTTAGTTTGGATTTTTGGCCCTAAAAAAGGAATACCGCAGATGGCAGCCACCAGGGTTCAGCGTTGGGCAGTGATGCTTAATGCTTACGATTACGAATTCGAACACATTCCCGGTAAACTTAATTTGACGGCAGACGCTTTATCGGGCCTTCCCCTCCCAAATACAGAGGAATTCGAGAAAGCAGAAGAGCAGTACAATATTCTTGCTTTAGAAACTATTTCTAATCTTCCAGTTTTAAAGAGACACTCGTTCTTGAAAGTAAACGTGATAAAATCCTTTCAAAAGTTTATCGTTATGTGAACCATGGTTGGCCTGACAAATGCGAAATTCCAGATCTGTTACCGTACTTCACACGTCGTGCTGAAATCTCTGTCGAAAACGAAACCTTATTTTGGGGGTATAGAGTCCTGGTGCCGACGGACTTGCGGAGACAAATCTTGAAAGATCTACACAGTGCTCACTTAGGCATAGTTAAATTGAAAAGTTTAGCTAGACAGAAAGTCTGGTGGCCTAAGATTGACTCTGACATTGAAAATAAAGTCAAATCATGCCTAAACTGTCAAGAGTATAAAGAGTTTAAACGTCAGGTCCTAAGCATACGTGGGAATATCCACTAAAACCAAATAATCGCTTACAAGCTGATTTTTTGGGGCTGATGGACAATTACATGTTTTTCATTCTTGTAGACGCACATTCAAAAATTCCTTTTGTGCCTAAAATGAAGTCAACAACGTCCGCGCGTGTCATTGACGTTTTAAACAATCATATAGCTTTATATGGTTTAATGGACAGCTTAGTTACGGACAATGCTGCCCAATTTTTGTCCGCAGAATTCCAAAATTGGTTAAAATCCAACGGAATTAGGCACATGACCGGGCCAAGTTTTGCGCCTTGGACCAACGGTTTGGCTGAGGTATACGTCCGTAATTTCAAGAGAGTCTACAAGGCCGCGCGGCAACAGGGGTCTACTATTCAAGAGAGTATAAATTCTTACTTGTTATCAGCACGAATCACTATCTCCGCTACCACGCAAGCAACACCCGGAAAATTATATTTTAACCGAGAATTAAAGTCTCAGCTGGATTTATTGTTCCCTGACCCTATTGCAGCCGTACGCCGTAAACAATTAAAACAAGTACAGAGCACCCACCATCGTGAGTTGAAAACGTATCAAATAGGTGAAAAGGTTTGGTACCGTGACTTTTCAACGACAAATGACAGGCTATGGTCAGTCGGTATGGTTAACCAAAAATGTGAAAATCAGTCCAATACTATCGTTGTACTAACGGTAATACGATTCGCAAACATCGCGAACAGCTAAGGTTACATACCGCGGAAAATGATTATCCAGAACAGCCTCCAAACGCACTTGTTTCTACGGTGAAAAGCAGTAATTCCTCCATGCATAATGAGCAAGATCTCTCAAATTTCAAATGCATATCTTTTGGCGGCAAGCAACGTGAAAAGCCAAGTTTCGCTGACGTTGTTCCTCAGCGTCGATCTCTCGGCCAATCCAGAAAGTCAATTTCTGTTACTGAGGGAAAAATTCCACCAATCCAACAGCTTGAAAAATCACCTGAGAATTTACATCGCAAGTCACCAGGTGGCAGGAAATCTCCAGCGAAATTACCCCACACACACGAAGTGGATGAGTCTGCCAACGTAAATAACCAATCACCTTTGGCTACTACCAGCGCCCCTCTTGAAGGAAATTCTAAGCCAGAAAGGTCGCAATCTCCATCGATTATTACGTCACCATCCACTAAGCAATCACCACCGAAGCCAGGTCATGCTAACAAAAAAGCGAAACCGAATCCCAATAAACGCAAAGTTGTGCTATCACCAACACAGGTTGATATTGCAGCGCAGCTTCAAAATGCTCATCGTTCAAAGAGACTGCGTAGAGCTCCAGACAAGCTCAATTTGTAGTTTTTTTTTGCAAAATTACCATTTGGCTACAACTTCCTCGTTTTTTTTGTTGTAATCCGTTATATATGAATTAAATGATAGTTCTTTTTAAACTGTAGCGAGTAACGCTAAAACGTTTTGTCCCCTAGTTATTCGTGCAGAGAATCAGCTCTGTTAATTTTAAAAATGTCCACCTTTAAAATTAGGTGAAAATGTAATTGTATTTTGTTGTTCGTGTGAAAAGTTGATTTCACGATTTTATCTTTTTTGTACCTTTTTGTCTTTTCATGTACACAAATACTTCCGACATCGGAACAAAAAATTGCTTGGAGCCGCAATTCCCACTCCGGTGAAGCTTAACCCAAAGAAACTACTTTGGCACCGAATTCTCGAATGCCAGATGTTCCTCCACAGCAACGCTGTAGCGTTTCAGCTGCAGAAATGGTTGCTGCAAAAAGAAAATTAACCAAAAAAGGCTACGAAAATTAAAACAACAACACTGAAAATTTTAATTGAATTTATTGTAAAATTGCTCCAGAAACCAAAACAGAAATTTAAAACTGGCAAGTTTTCAGTCAGTTTATTAATGTTTATTTTTTTGCTTAATCATGTACATCTTCAGTTCTTTATTTTTGTAAAACAGCTTTCAAAAATAGTGTTTAGTTTTTCCTCGAAAGCGAAAAATTATGTAGCTTTCTTTAAAAATAGGTAGTGCACTAAAAAATACATCTGTTACGGAAAGGAAGGCAACTGAAACTCCATGAGAAACTATAAACTAAACTTAACATTTATTCCTTACGGAATTCTCGGTTTTAAACGCAAAAACTAGTTTGCCTGTTGCTAGGCTCAACATGTTTCAGTAACTATCGCTACTTAAACAATATACAAAACAATAGAAAAAGGCAGCATTGCTGCCCCAAAGGAAACTCAATTGTCACGGTTAACAATCCGTGACATTCCCAACGCCAGACAAGATGTAACATCACAAAACTGAATGTCACTGATCCGTTAAACCATTACACTCCAAAGGGTAAATGAGTTGAATTGGCCGTCGGATTTCTTGCCCATTGCTTCGTTTCAATAAACAACTTCTTATTTTTCCGTCCCTTCCAGTTTGCACTTCTTTAACTCTTGCTAAAGTCCACATGTGACGGGGCTGTTTTTGATTATGCACTAAAACAATATCTCCTGGCTGAATTTTAGCTTCTTTCCCCAAATGTCGCCTTTGCTGCAAACTCCTTAAATCCAGCAGATATTCGTTCTTCCATCGTCGCCAAAAATGTTCAAGCAACCTTTGGCGGTTCCTCCAATTTCGTGTGAAATCTCGATCGACCTTAAGCTCTTCTGATGGCTTCACCCTCCCCACAGAAATTAATGAATCTGGGTTAGTGTTCAAAAAATGAGCTGGTGTTAATGGCTCTTCTGCTTGTGGGTCGTCAGATAGATAAGAGATTGGCCGTTGGTTGATAATGGTTTCAATCTCTATTAAAATCGTTGACAACTCATCTTGTGAAACACTTGCTTTCCCTAGTATTTTTCGTAGACAACGCTTCACTGTCTGGATCATCCTTTCCCAGAATCCCCCCCACCAAGGTGCTTTTGCCGCAATAAATTTCCACTCAGTTCTTTGCTTTGCACAAAATGTGTGCACTAGGGGATTATCTACTAACTCCCAAATCCAGGTTAGTTCTTGGTTTGCTCTTTTAAAGGTTTTTGCGTTGTCAGAATAAATAATTGCGCTTATTCCTCTTCTTGCAAAAAAACGACGCAAGGCTCGTAAAAATGCTTCAGCACTTAAATCTGTTACGAGCTCTAGATGGACCGCACGTGTAACAGCACACGTAAACAAAGTTATGTACGATTTCGTTTGCTTCTTGTTCGTAGTAACGAAAATCGGTCCAGCAAAATCTACTCCTGCAGTAGAAAATGGTCGTGTTGGCGTCAGTCTTTCTTTAGGCAAGGTTGCTTCAATACATTTTAAAGGCATTGCCTTAAGTTTTCGGCAAATGTAACACTTGTTCAAAGTTTTCTTGACAAATTGCCTACCTTTAACCAGCCAATAGTTTTCTCGTAATTTAGTCAATGTACGCACAGCACCCCCATGAAAAACCTTTTCATGACACTGAAATATTAGGAGTTGAACAAATCTGCCCTTGTTTGGTAACACTATAGGGTGTTTTTCGTTAATATTCAAATTTGATTCTTGTAATCTCCCACCCATTTTCATAATGCCTAGTTCGTCTAAAAATGGATTAAGACTCATGATTTTAGATTGTTTTCCATCAAGCAAAATCTTTTTCTGTAAGGCATTGACTTCAGTTAGAAAATAAGTTCTTTGCACTTGTTTCACTAAAAACGTCATAGCATTGGTTAACTCGGCAACACTTAAATCTTTGAGTTGAGCACTGAATTCTTTCTTAAATACTGCTGTTGCTCTTACAACCCATGCTGTAATTCTGACAGCTTTCTCTAAATGACTGTACCTCTCCAAGTCAATCAAATTATTGCTGGTTACAGCTAACCCTATGGTTATCTTTTCCTCTTCGTCTGTTGAATTACTGTAGTCTTGACTGTCCTTTTCGTCTAATGGCCATTCTTTACTTTCTTGGCGTAACCACTCTGGTCCTTCCCACCATAATGCTTTGTCTCGCAGTTTTCTCAGGGTCTCCCCTCTTGAGATTATGTCCGCAGGATTTGACTTGCTCGGACAATAACGCCAGTTTTCAATGTTGGTAGTGCTTCGTATTTCGTTGACGCGATTTTGTACGAATATCTTCCACTTTTTGTTTATTCCACGAATCCACTTCAAGGTTACTTGAGAGTCGCTCCAAAGGGTAACTGGAATGTTCGCAAATTCTTCACGCTGTATAATATAGTTAACAAGTCTTGCTGCAATTGTTGCACTCGTCAATTCCAACCTGGGAACACTGACCGACTTAATTGGTGCTACTCTACCCTTACTGATTAATAAACAAGTAGTTACGATTTCATTATTCTTCATCCGTAAATAAATTGTTGCACCATAAGCTGCTTCAGATGCGTCACAGTAGACGTGTAGCTGACGCTGTTCAAGTTGCTCATTATCTAAGCCAATGTAGCGTGGCCATTTCATACTTGACAGTTGTTGCATGTCAGTGCACCAGTCCTTCCACTCTGCACTCAAATTTTCTGGCAGTTCTTGATCCCACGGAAGTTTTAATTTCCACAAGGTTTGGAAAAGACATTTAGCCTTCATTACTGTGGGGCCTATGAAACCTAAGGGGTCATAAATTTGTGCTGCACCTTTTAGTACAACTCGTTTGGTAATAACTTGCTTCGTGCTTAACTTTTCCAAGACGGTAACTGGAAGCATTATTTCGTCTGCCTTTGGGTTCCATCCTATGCCTAAGACTTTAGTATTGTCTTGAGTAGGCTGAATATTTAACTCTTCTAGTGTTCCTCTTTTAACCTCTTCAGCTTTCCAGCGTTCAAACAACTTGGTGCTATTTGTAAGCCATTTCTTCATCTTCATTCCTGCACCTTCCAGCATTAATTGCATATTTTCCTTGACTTTGTTGGCGTTCTTTTCATCATCTGCTCCTGCCACTAAGTCATCAACATAGGTGTTTTGGCTTAACATCTTGCTTTCTATTGGGTAGACGCTGGCTTTCCTTTCTGCATGAAGGTGTAATGTGGCTGCCAGCAGAAATGGACTGCACGTCGCTCCAAACAGAACTCTTGTCATTCTGTAAGTTTTCAGTTTGACCCTATCACCAATTTTCCAGTCAGGCTTAACCCACAAAAATCTGGTGGCATCTCGGTCTTCTTCAGAGAGACTAACTTGAAGGAAAGCCTTCTCTATGTCGGCAGTCAAAGCTATTTCCTTCATTCTGAAGTAAAGCAGGAGATGGACTATTTCTGGATTCAAACTCGGTCCAGGCCAAAGACATTCGTTGAGGGAGTCTTCATTTTTCCGATGGGCTGAGGCATCAAAGACGATTCTCACCTTAGTTGTGACCCTGTCCTCCCGAACAACAGCGTGATGCGGAATGTAATATACTTGCTTACTGGTTTTAAACCCTTCTGGTACCTCTTCTGCATGACCTAAATTCATGTATGCTTCAATGGCGTTCTTATATTTTGGAAATAATTCTGGATCATTTTCAAATCGTCGTACTAGACCCATCATCCTCTCCTTCGCAATTGTCCAGTTCGTTCCTAAATGACTTGTATCAGCTTTCCATGGTAATCGCACACTGTATCTTCCTTTCTTAAATTCAGTTGTGAGTTTGAATTGTTTATGAACTTCTTCGTTTTCTTTTTGAGCTTCTGATTCCAATGACGGATCTTTAATTCCGATGGTTTCTAAAGTCCACAGGTTTTCAGCAATTCTTCCAACTTCGTTTCTTCGACTTGACAATGAAGAACGGCGTCCACGTTAACTGATTTACTCGAATGGCTTATCTTGCCTTCGACTGACCATCCAAACAGGCTTTCCATTACTACAGATGACTCATCTAATCTTCTGTACTGACCGGTGACAATTGACCAGAAAACATCTTGTCCTAATAGAACGTCAACTGTGATTGTTTGAGGTTCCTTTTCTTCAGCTGAGTTTTGGATCAAACCCACTTTCTGTAGTAAACGGTTGCTTTCTTTGGAACTGATGGACTCTATTGGGCCACAAATTGAGTTTATTTCTATCAACTCGATCTCTTTTTGGTTTTCACTGAACATACTTTTTAAGTTGACCTTAATGACGTTAAAATCACGCTCTTCTGTCTTGCCTCCTATACCACTTACAGTCAAGTGTTCCTTTTTTACTCTTGTAGCTCCTATTAGCCGTGAGGTATGAGTTCGGATGAAGCTTCGTTGACTCCCGTTATCCAGAACGCATCTAACTTTAGTTCTTCCTAGACCTGCTTCTGCCCAGGCCCAAACTATTTGAAGTTGAGTAAAGGAACTTTGCTTTATACCAGACACACATGCTTGCAATGTTACTTTGTCCTCTGTTAGGTTAAAACCATCTTCAACAGGTTTAGCCTCTTCCTTTTTGCTAGGACTGGCTGTCCCTTTAAAGCAGATTTGGGTATGGTGTCGACCTTTACATTTTCGGCATAATATTTTGCTGCGACATTCTCTTGCTACATGTTTTTTCCCTAAACATACGAAACAGTTGCCACTTTTAAGAATTTTATCTTTCTTTTCACTAATAGTCAAAGATGCCTTGCACGCTGAACTCTTATGATCAGTTAAATCACAAAATATGCACGAATATCCCGTTTGTGAGCTAGGTTTTGAGTGATCTTCTACTTTGGCATGTAATAATGCTGCAGACGGTAAGGGATTTTCGGTTGCTACCTTGCAAGTTGATTTAGGTCCACTTCCTTTTCCGTCCTTGCGCAAAAACATCAAGTCCTCTTTTCCTTCGACTTCTGCTTTCAGTTTACCTAGGAGGGTGTCTAAGTCGTATAATTCTATACGTGTGGTTGACCTTCTTCTCCAATCAATGACTAACTCTTCAGGTACTAGTTGCATAATCACAGGACATAATAAACAGCCATAACTTTTTGAGTCTACCCCCAGAGCTTCTAAACTTTTGATATGATTAGAGCACTCGTCATAAAGACGCCTTAAACTTTTAGGATCGGGTGTATTGTCTCTGACTGCAGCCATTTTCAGGAGCTTAGCCATATGGTAGTGGATAATTAACTCTTTCTTACCAAATCGATCCTTGAGGGTATCAAGTGCGGCGTTGTAATTGGCATTAGTCATTGTTAGTCCGGCAATTGATTCTGCGGCTACTCCCTCCAGCATTGTTCGTAGGTAGCTGAATTTCATAACGTCATCAAGGGATTTATTTTTATGGACTGCTTGATCGTATTGGTCCCGAAATCTCTGCCAATCACCCAGGTCTCCACTAAACTTCTTTATTTCCAGTTTTGGCAACTTGGTATTGGACAACTTGGAGCTTGCTTGTGTTGTCAATGGAGCTGGATTTTGAGTTAGTGGTGTTGTTTCTAGTTCTTTCTCGGCCTTCATCCTCCTTAATAAGATCTTAGCAGTTCGTTTGATGTCGTCTATCGAGTCTTCCCAGTCTGTTAACTCTTGAACAAATTCCTCGATTTTGTCTTCTGAAATCAGCTGTCGCAGGACTTCGTCTGCTTTACCAACTGACACCTGTTTTCTTTCGATTTGTGCGACTAATTCTTCTACTTCGAACTCGTCGACCTCAGTTGTACTCATGGCCTCAGCTAACAGGTTACAGGATTTTGTTACCGATGCACGGTAGCCCGCTCTACTCTTCCTTGCCCCTGTTTCCGTCGTCATTGCGTGTCGTCAATTGTTCCTTCTTGACTTGGCCTAGTTCTTTTTCACTTCTAACCCGTTTCGGCACCAAAAACACAAGTCACTCTGTTACGGAAAGGAAGGCAACTGAAACTCCATGAGAAACTATAAACTAAACTTAACATTTATTCCTTACGGAATTCTCGGTTTTAAACGCAAAAACTAGTTTGCCTGTTGCTAGGCTCAACATGTTTCAGTAACTATCGCTACTTAAACAATATACAAAACAATAGAAAAAGGCAGCATTGCTGCCCCAAAGGAAACTCAATTGTCACGGTTAACAATCCGTGACAACATCTTGCCTTCGTAATCATGACTTTATTTCCAGATAGGCTTAGATTATTTTTTTTCTGTTTTTTTTTTCGCCCGCTGCATTGTGGAGTCATCACTTGTGTGCTCCACAATGGCAGCCATCAATTTCATGTCAATATGTTAACCCTACCAAGATACCCCTTTAACTACTAATAGGCTATTCCATAATTATATATTGTATTAAGTTGCATCACATGACTTCCTGTTATAATTGTATATAAAGGGAAGTAAACAGGAAGTTCGCTGTCTTATCAGCTGTAGCCTACACTTTGGTAGTCCGTGTGTTTATTACCATTGGTGCCCACGCTGGGCTAAGGTGTGTCCCCGCCCAGGACATCACAGGTGCACTTTTGCGACATATAGGACGTTTGTCCGGTCGATTCTGGACTACTCCTTGCCTTTTTTGTGTGGTGTACGGTGCCACAAAAACACGTTGCAGATTGCAGTGAATGTGTGTCTGCGTGTTGTTTCGGGGTGTGTGGCGTCCACACCAGTGAATGCTCTGTGTGTGGAGTGCAACGAACCCCCAGTTGAGTTACGTGCGAGGGAGCTTTTGGTCGCACTTTGTCTTTGGAACCTCGGTAGGGGCCAGGGTGATCCGGTTGGTAAGATTTTGCATGATACGGAACTTAGAGTAATCGTGCCCGGTGTGTGTTAGATGATGCTGGCCATGGGATTACTATGCTACGTCAGATGTCGGGCTCAGCACCGTTTGCATGTGCTCTGCCCCTGAGCCCATGGACTTAGTCTCGTGAGCTGTGGATGGAGTTTCAGGCTTGTGCGGCGGAGTGTAAGGTATATTGCGATGCCTCGTTCCTCTCTGCGACAAGTATTGGGGGTATTGGTGTAGTTATCCCGTCCTTAAAGACGGAGTGGCAGCGGGTTGTTCATGATGCTACGTATAGTACGATGTGTGACCTGTTGGCCATTTCGGTGGCTCTTGATGTGGTTCTTGACATGCACCTCCACTCGTTTGTTATTTTGACTGACTCCCAAGCAGCTTGTCGCCTTCTGCAGGGTGACCGGACTAAACATCGCAGGACAAAACAGCCGGACTAAACACCACGGACAAAACATCGTGAGGACAAAACTTCGCTTGGACAAAACATCGCAAGGACAAAACATCGCATGGGCTGAAATCGTTCAAGAAACATTTGTTATTCCAAACTTTTTAAACACTTATCTTATTTGTTGTTTTCTTGTACTTTTCTTATACTTTTCTTGTTTTGCATGAGTTCTTAATAGTGCTTTGTTTGATTTTGGAAACCCTGTTTTTCACATTAAGTACAGTTTTTATTCCTGCTCTTAAGAAAACGTTTAGCTTACTCTTGTGGTGAGAGGTGAAGTTCGTCTTCAAATATTTCCATATAAACTACTAAACTCAACCTTAATAACGGATCGGCTATTACAATGGGAAGGAGGGGAATGGGGATGAGAGCGTAGTAATAGATCATATTTCCATGTAAACTGTACTGAAATAAACTTAACTCAACTCAGCAACGGATCGGCTATTACAATGGAGGAGGAGGGGGAGAATTTAAAGCCTAGTAATGGATCGGTCTATTACAAGGCTCCATTACCTAGTAATAGGCCGATCCTGTTAATGGATATGGATAAGTAGTAATGATTAATGGTATGGATAATGGTAATGGATAAGGGGGGAGGGGGCAAAGGTCTGGAATTTCGTTTAGTTCGACAATTGGTGTTGTGCGGTCCAGTAATCCTGCCGTTACACCAACTTGCGTGGTATAGCACACAATTTTAAACTTCAAGTTACGTAATTCACAGAGTTCGTCTTTTTTATATAGCCGTTTAAGTTTTAACTGATTTTTAATTATATTTTCTCAATTTTTTAATTTTTTTACGTGAACCATTGTACTTAATCTTAAAATCGTCATTCAACTCGGATGTGCTACTGAACTCACCTCACGCCACTAGGGAAAGCTAAACGTTTTCTTAAAAACAGCAATAAAAACTGTACTTAATGTGAAAAACAGGGTTTCCAAAATCAAGAAAAGTACAAGAAAACAACAAATAAGAAAAGTGTTTAGTGTTTAATAACAAACGTTTCTTGAACGATTTCAGCTCAAGCAATGTTTTGTCCTTGTGATATTTTGTCCTAGCGATGTTTTGTCCTAGCGATGTTTTGTCCTAGCGATGTTTTGTCCTCGCGATGTTTCGTCCACGATGTTTCGTCCGCAATGTTTAGTCCGGCGATGTTTTGTCCTGTAATGTTTAGTCCTAGAACCCTCCTGCAGAGATCGTGGGAGTGCCTTGACGTCAGAGACCCGATTATTTACTCGATCGGATGGAAGTTCTGGGTTGTGTTGGGCTCGAGCATGGCCTCTCTGCGGTGGGTTCGTGGCCACAGTGGTAACTCCGGCAATGAGGTTGATGATGGATTGGCACGTGAGGCAGCGTGGAACATCTGCACATGGCTGTATCCGGCAGTTTCTGCACGGATGTGGCATGTGGCTGTCCGACAGTGGTCTCTTGCTCAATGGCAAGAGGCCTGGGAGAATGCACGTGACGGCAGGTCTCTGTTTGCAGTACATCCAGCATGCACTGGCAGGTCAAACACAGTACTCGATTCCGAAGTACTCCATCACCGTTCATACCCCGGAAACTCCGGTGTCTGAAGGTACTTTTCGTCGTTGAGTTTCCGCGTTATTAACGATGATGGGGTGCTTAGGAATAGAGTTACAATCCATAAACACGAGCACAGAACCGTTCACCGAACAAACAATAACAATGCTGTCAACAATGATATCTTTGTTGTATTGTCGACCTTTCGAACCAAGAGTACATCAACACGATTCATTCTTTGTTGTGTAATTACTATACCATTGTTGTTGGACTGAGATCGTGAAATTGGGTGATAAATCGGCAACATTCGCCCGAGAGGCAACAATGGCACGGCCCAGCGGACTTCGACATTGTTGTATCTCACTCCTCGGAGAGTTGCTGATAACCTATACTTCGTGGCAGAGGAAGGGAAGAGACTTGCCTTGGTCTCTCATTTTGTAATGCTGCGTAGCTAGTGGAGCCCGGGGTTTTCCGTACGTTTGCGAATGCACACATTCGCTTCTCCCCGAACGTAGTTCCAGTATTCCACTAGTATTGTATTATGGATGATCGTCTCACTGAACAATAATATTTTGACAACTAATCTGTGATTAACTGCTGTATGTATAAACAGTCTCTGTTAATATAGCCAAGTATTTTTTTCTACTTTTAGGAACAGGGGTTAATGTGTATGCTCTGCATCCAGGGGCAGTCATCACAGAAATTCTGAAAGATCCGTCTGAAAAATCCGTCCCATACATTTTAGCTCTCCTCCTGGAGTTATCTATCAAATTCCTACCATTTTTATGGAAAAATGTTGAACAAGGTGCCCAGACGAGCATTTATTGTGCAGTTGCTGAGGAACTGGAAAACCAGTCTGGATTGTATTACAGGTACGAGTTCTGCTTTACTCTAGGATAACTCAGATTCTCCATGCTATTTAGTTTTGAAGTCCCAAGTTTGAAAACAAGTAATAGTGTAGTAAAAAAGTTAAACTCAAGCAGTATCCATTTGATGGTTTCACACAAGGATGCGCGGGTAGCCGCGAGCAGTACAGTGTTAGGTTCGATAGGGGACATGGTACCGGCAGAACAACTCTGGCGTCTATTGACCCGCGATCGATCCAGGTGAGCAGATGTAAGGCTTTGTATCCGGTTGTTTCCCGCCTATTGTAGGAGGGTTTCCTCCGGGTACTCTGGTTTCTTTCCTTGTGCGGCAAAAAACAACTGACACAATGTCGGTGCGTTACACTCAACTTCTGCCACAACAACAACAAGCTCTTAAGTTTACAGGCTGACACCTTCTATTATTATTTTCTATTCTTATTATTATTATCTTATAGTTCAAAACATATCGTTACAGTTTAGTAACATTATCAAAGGATAAAAGAATTAAAAACACGACTTAAAATGAGGTCATGGCCTTGTTTGTCCTGAGTTTTTATTGTTTTTCTTATTTCAATCCATTGATAACGTTGCCAAATTGTAACCATAGGTTTTGTATGCAAGGTACCACGTGTTTCTGTCTGTCTAGTGCAGTGCATTGTTCCAGTTTATTTTCTGCACATCGTCAATCATTTGTTATATTAGATTTCTTGTAAATTATACTAGGAGAACATAAGTAGTTCGTACAGAAATTTACATCAAAGAGTCAAACCGATTTAACATTCTAGATAGTGTTCCAGTTCGGTTCCAGTTTTCCAAGAAAATAGAATTAGTGGTTCAAATTAAACTGGATTTTATCAATTCAAAACCCAGTTTTCAATTATTGTTGTCGTTTTTTTTTTTAATGAGAGTGAAAAGACTGATAGGTTTTAATCCATTTTATGTTGTTGTTAATGAACATAGCTAACATGACATTGTGAACAAATTATAACGAATTTGCTTAGTAAATTTAAATTGTATGGGAAATAATTAAATTTAACATTTCAACAATTGCATTAATACTAACGCTAGAAAAGTAGCCTAATTAAGTTCGTAATTAATAAATGGTTGTTGAATCACAAACTGAACTGCTTTGTATTTTCCAGTTTGGTTCTGGTTCAGCTTCTTGACAGGATATTGGTTTACGGTCCGTTCTGGTCATAGGTACAGAAAATGTGGCACTTCCTGCGTGCAAAATTTGTTTGCGTGTGAAATTTGTCCAATTTTCTACAACATTTTCATGTACTTTTTTTAAAAATTAATATTAGCTAATTTGACGCTAGTTTAATAATTTTAATGTAAAATTGGTTTATCGAACGAGAAACAATGGCTTCTTTACAATGAGAGCGGTTGTTCGCATTACTGGTACAATGGCAGTTTGGTCCCGATCGGAGAATGTTCTGAACACCTAAGTTACTTCCTGCGAGTGCCACTCGCATGCTCGGAAGGTTCTGTCTGTATCTCTAGTTAGGTCATTTTTTCGGTTTAAGGTTCGGTTCCGGTTCACCTTCCTGGTTTAAGCACTCCTAGTCATATTGCAATCATGCTGTGGTTTTGCATTTTCATTTTGTATTTGCGATCCTTTATTTTCACTTGTCCCCAACCAACTGCTAGTACCTCGGGGACTAAACCATTATCTGCAGTTTCCTACACATACAAGCAAAGGCAGTATTATGTCTGTGTCTATTGTAGTTTCAGCCATTGTGTTTATTCCTTCAGCATAGGCATTTGAGGCCAGGTCCTGGGTTGGATTTCAAATTTCCTTACCAGGAAAGAACAGGTGATCTGCGTTGGAAAGTCGGTTTCAAGTCCTGTTCCTGTAACCAGTGGGGTCCCACAGGGATCAGTCCTCGGCTTTCTTTTATTTCTCATTTTTGTGGCTGATCTGAATAATTCTGACAGATCAAGTAAAATGCCAAAATATGCCATTGATGTAACACCGCTTTACAAATATGCAATCGACTCTGAAGACCATTGTAAAAAGTAACTTATTTACTTATTTAGTGTGGTTGTGTGTAATTGTTAGCTTAATTGCATCACATTTTGTTTTGTTCGAATTGTTGTAGATTTGTCTGTAGTAGTTGTTGTCAGCGGGGTTAAGTGGCTCGAAGGGTAGCACGACCGTCTCTTATCCAGGAGATCTAGGTTCAATCCTGGTTTCAGCTACCATCTGGCTCGGGACCTGTGGTGTCTCGTGCTCATGTCGATCATAATATGTCAAAGCTCCTGGGTTTTCCGCTTTGATTTCTTCAGCTAAATTGATCCTCTCATCGCCGTGGGGGCAGATATCGCAGTTTTGGTCCATGGTCCCTAAATTTAAAAAAAAACAAACAAAACAACAAACTGTAGTAGTTATTGTGGCATGTCAAATAATCTGGGTTTTCCGCTTGGATTTCCCCAGCTAAATTGTCCCTCTCATCGTCGTGGGGCAGATAAACCAGTTTGGGTTCAGCTCCTTTAAGTAAAAAACGTTAACAACAAACGTGTAGTAATTAGTATTTTTTGTGGATTACAGGGGCAGATTACACTAGCGAGGGTAATGCTCCTTGACTAAAGCGATCAATACCTTGTAGTAATAGTAGTCCGTACACACTCTACTTTTAGTAATGTGCTGCAAATTGAATTGCTAAAACTCCTACATGCAATACTGTTTTCCCTAAAATGATGCCCACCACCATAAAGTTAAAACGTGATTGCAAGAGCTTTATAAACGAGTCAACAAACTCCATTGTAGTGTCTGAATTGCACTGGCATTCGTGGGGCCACACTGGCCTTCATTTGGCCACACACTGCCTTTCATGTGTCGGCACGTTGGCCTTCATGTGTCTCCACGTTGGCTTTCTTGTGGCCATATACTGGGTTTCATGTGTTCGCACACTGGCTGTCACTGTAGTCAGACATTCTACGGCAGGAGTTTGTTTATCTGTCTTTTAAACTACAGAATTATTTCTCTTCCTTATAAATGGTTGAAAATGTACAACTTTTGCAATATATTTAGCAAGATGTCAAGACAGATGTAGTGTTTTAAAAAAATTGGAGCTGTTCAAAATTCTGTAATTTCCTAGGTTTGCCTACTGTGTTGTAGTTAACCTCTTGTTTTACCCTCTTTTTGCTCCACATGAGACATCTGTCAAAGTTACCATTTGATTTATATCAATTTTGAAAGCATAATTCGAAGTTCACGTTCATCTTTCCACGGTGAAGTCTTCATAAAAAAACACGAAATTTAATTTACTCTATCGTAAATATTCTACTTACTTAAATGACGTTTCCCATAGCCAATTTAGCTAGCTAGTATTTTCAAAATCTCAAGTCTCAAATAGCTAGCTAACTAGGGTAGAGAGAACGTCATTCAAGTAAGTAGGAAACTAACCACAAAATAACTGTGAGTGATCATTGTGGCTAAATGGTGATAAAGCCCATCCTTGTTGCCTGAAGAAGTTGATCCAATTGGTGACTGGGAAGAAGATCCTGGCGATGTTCCTGCCAGGTTAGGGTGAGAGACTACCAACCTCAGTCCCCTGCTATGATCAGAAGTAATGGAGTAAAAGGCACAGTAACAGATTATATGAAGTCAAACCAAGCAGTGCTTCATAAAAAAAATACAAACAACGTTTCGAAAATTTTCCATTTTCGTCATCAGGTTAGCAATAAAATTAAAGCATGGCAAAAGCCACTAAGTCATCCTACATTAAAAGCATAAAAACAGTTATTTAAAACGGATAAAAACCACCAATTTCTCCCCTCAAAAGAGGCAGAAATGGCAGCTGAAATGCACAACCCACCTGCTCCGTTGGAAAACCAAGTCGCAAGGTGTATGCAAATCAGGGTCACGTGTTTCATAGATGTGGTCCATTCGTTCGTTATGGGGGTTGCACAATATGCCTGGCAAACGAGTCGAGTTTAAGTGTTTTAATCACAGGAAAATATTCTTTTAGATATTTATTATTTGGCACTAAGTGGTTATGTACAGGTGGTGTATGTGAATGGATGACAAGCGTTTCAAGATTAATACGTGCTCTAGTGTGTTTTTCTTGAAACAAGATTTGGACCTTGTCTAAGGCGGGGGTGTGGCCTGTTGCGTATTTGTCAGGCGACCTTCATTTGTTAAAAAATGCTAACCATAACAAGTTAAAACGTTTCATTCTTTCACAACCACCCACGCTCATTCAGCGATTTTTAGCTGCCCTTCGGGATTTTTCTGCTATGGCTTCCTGCCATTTTCAAAATGCGCTTAACATTAAACTGCATACGTTGTTAGCCTCTAATTTATCGAAATTTGCAACGTCACTTTCGCAACAGCACACGTTAATCCACACTTCTGGTCCAACCCCCCTCCCCCCCCCACACATCCTTGTTAAAATGCCGGCTCCTCCGTCTAAATCCATACATCAGTCGTTCCCCACAAATGCGTGGCTGCACAACCTTTCTCATAAAGAATTCGACCCACCAACACTTAATTTGCTAAAGTAGGACCTTAAATTTGTACCCACACCAAAAATTTGGCAACTTGTCCCAGTCTTTTGTGCCAAGCTTGAAGCAGAGCTTTCATTTGTACCGAATCGTTCCGAAGTCCAAGGTGTAGCACTTTCTGTACTGCGAAATTTCAAGCAGCATTTAATCCCAAACCTCTCTTTCATCCGGGCCCTCAAATCAGATCCATTCATCACCATCTGCAAAGCTGACAAATGCAATGCTACCGTCATACTTGACACATCGAAACTCGAATCTAACATACTTAATGAACTCAACAATGACCCTATTTACAAAAAGCTCCCTTTCAACCCACTGAGCAAATACAATGCTCGTGTTAAAAAATTCCTTAAAGCACTTGTAACCAAAGAAAAAATGACGCCGCAATGACGCCGGTTTTCCTCTCAGAATAATTACGAGTGGGAAGACTACACCCAACATTGAGCTTGCGTGCATCCTTAAACCCATTCTAAAAGAACTCGCTGAGGGGCGCCATACTACCCCCAATGCACTCAAAATTGTTCATGACCTGGAAGGATATCAAGTGCCTCCAGGATTTGAATTTGTTTCCTTTGATGTCGAAAAAATGTTTCCATCATTGGGCCAAGAGCTTATCATTACGGAAATCTCTCGAAAATTAACAAACGAACCCTCCCCCCCCCCCTCGCTCCTCAAGTTTGGGTGGGATAATGACACTTTCATCAGTGCAGTAAAAGTCATTTTTGAAACCACCTTCTTTAAGTATGGAGGAAAATATTACCAACAAATCAATGGCGTACCGATGGGAAGCCCACTTTCAACGTTCTTCTGTGACATAGTCCTGAATGCAGTCGACAACAAATTGGTTGAAAAAATTCCACAAATAAAATATCACAAGCGATACATCGACGATAGTTTAGCACTTTTACCAACACAACTTAAGGTATTAATCCTTGATTTTCTCAACAGCATCACTAAATCACTCACTTACACTATGGAGTCCTCTAAAAACAATGCCATCCCATTTTTAGATGTAAACGATAATAGCCTAATCGAATTCACGCACTTCAGAAAAAGTATGCAGTCGACTCGCACCCTGCATTACAACTCCTATGTTGATGTCCACTACAAAAGTAATGTAGTAATAAATGAAGTTAAACGTGTTGTCTCACACACCAGTAATGCTGACTTATTGCAACATGAATTTCAATACATCTTGGAAAAGTATGTTGAGAATGGGTTCCCACTCGGGTACGTCAACAAATTAATTTCAAAAGCATTGACCCCCAAAGCTCCCCCCCCTCCCCCACCCTACGAGTTTCATTGCTCTGCCTTACTTCAAAGGCATCTCTGAAGTCCTTAAGAAGAAACTTAACATCAATAACATCCGACTAGTTTCAAACAGCCACCAAAATCTTAAGCAGCTGACCATGCACCATGAAAATAAAAACAATAACTAATCAGACGACATGTTTTCCACACGCAATACTGTTTATTGAATTCCCTGTATGGAGCCAACCTGTACTGTCACATATGTAGGACAATCCCTTCAAAAACTTAAGGAACGTATGACATCCCATAAATCAAACTTCTAATTAAAAGTCGAGTCCAATTCATTTGTGCAACACTGCCGTTCCACAGGCAAGTCGCCTGACAAATACGCAACAGGGCACACCCCCGCCTTGGACAAGGTCCAAATCTTGTTTCAAGAAAAACACACTAGAGTACTTATTAATCTTGAAACGCTTGTCATCCACACACATACACCACCTGTACATAACATTATGCCAGATAATAAAAATCTAAAAGAATATTTTCCTGTGATTAAAAGACTTAAACTCGACTCGTTTGCCAGGCATATTGTGCAACCCCCATAACGAACGAATGGACCACACCTATGAAACACGTGACCCTGATTTGCATACTCCATGCGAATTGGTTTTCCAACGGAGCAGGTGGGTTGTGCATTTCAGCTGCCATTTCTGCCTCTTTTGAGGGAAGAAATTGGTGGTTTTTATCCATTTTAAATAACTGTTTTTATGCTTTTAATGTAGGATGACTTAGTTAGTGGCTTCTGCCATGCTTTAGTTTTATTGCTAACCTGATGACGAAAATGGAAAATTTTCGAAACGTTGTTTGTATTTTTTTTTTTTTTTTAGCACTGCTTGGTTTGACTTCATATAATGATCAGAAGTCTCCCTGATCAAATCCGGGGTTTTGTCTCACCCTTTCACTGGACTTCGAAGTTCTTCAAAAATGTCTCTTACGGTTCGAAATTGAGCTGGTTCATCTGTACGAGCATTAGACTGCTTCAAAATGACAATTTACAAAACAAAATGAAAAACATTGTAATATACAAACTTGCTGGGTAAACACTGTATTCCGTTTATTTTACCAAAATAAGTCGTATCCTACACACGAAATTGTAAAGCAATGTTTGCCTTAAAAGATGGGCCTCCCAAAGAGACAGGGAGGGAGGAAAAATAATTACTTCTTTGTTTTCCAGGAGTGGGTGAAGCAATAAAAACAAAAAACACGGTCTGCCCCCACTAATTTTACTTTATGATTATATATTTCTTTTATATTTTAGCGACTGTGCTCTCATGAAGCCATCGTCTAAGGCCCTGGACAAAGAAGCAGCAAAGAAATTATGGAATATCAGTATGAAAATGGCTGGTTTAGAAAAATAAACATGTACTCTATTAAATAAAATCAATCCTTAATGTGCGGTAATGTTTGATACCATGAGTCGTTGCATTAATGGTCCCAAAGAGTTCTTCGTTTCAAGACTGATGGCATTATCCCCTAACAATGCTTTCAGTGTTACAGTTCTGGCAGAAAGTAAATTTACAAAACCCAGAATTATTGTTATAGTGAGACAAGCGTGAAGAAAGGCATGCACGTGCCTTGGTGTCTGCTGATGCATGATATTGAATTGAATTGAATATATTTACCCGAGTACTACAGACCTGGGAGTCATGCACTCAATTCTATACCTTAAAACTAAAACCTTAGACCTAACAAATCACAACACCCACTGGCCACAATCAACAATTAGTC
>JAHWFP010050142.1:23384-40682 GCA_023313725.1 Lithobius niger | reverse complement strand
CCCCCCCCACATAAGAAAATTACCTCTCCCTCTGATAAGTTGTGCGACCCAATACTGTATTATGAAGTACTGAAATACCAGGTATGATATGACACATATCCTGAGTTTGGAATGGAAACGGTGAATCATTACGAGGTATTTAAGAACTGTTTACCCCAAACCTGGGGGGGGGGGGCTGTAACTAAAGACTGGTGCATTTCCGGAGCCATGTTTATAGGACTTTTTCTTCTTATCTTTGATCACACAGCGGACCCTCAAAATATTTGACACCAATTTCCGAACACCCTGTATATCGATTCAACCTTAATTGTTGTGAGCACCGGGCAGAATAGCAAGTGTTGAACACGAGTACAGTAACTGGATTAAGTGTTGATTATAGGGCGTACGGCTTCGGACCAGGGTCCTTAATAAAATAAAATCAATCAAAAAGCGAGCTGGGTCCATTACATTTGAGGACGGACACTAACTACAGGCAATTTGTTTGTTACATATTGTTACAATAATTGGTCTGGTCACACAACAAAAAAGGGTTTAGTAGCGAGCGTTAACCGCTCCCTGTCACACAACATCATCTCAGCAAAATTCATGATGGCTAATTACTTTTGAAGTGACAATGAGTATAGTTACAATATGGTGTCATATAGACTTGGTTGATTTTACAAATGATTTCATCTGTGGGACTTTACTAGGGTGGCATACGTTCAATGTTTGCAATCCGAAATTAATCTCAAAACAAAGTTTGTTCTCAATTAGAAGTAACCTAAATTGAGGATTACAAAGTAGTTAAAGCTAAACGTTTGGCTCGTTTTTGTAAGTGGTAGACTGCTACTCGCTTGTCTCACTCCGTTGGCGTCGTGCCGCTTGGCTAGAGGAGGTTATATATTTACATACCATCTGACTTATATTTCTTGCCCAAAAAAATCTGCGCCTCTTTAAATAAGATGTAGATGACTCCGTATTTTGTCACAATTCGTCTATTAGCGTTACGCGAGACTTGGACGTACTGCCAGTGTTCTGAATGTATCTGTTGGGAATATTTGTTGTTAAAACACGCGTACCGGTGACTGATATTGCATTCCAAAATAACGATCAAGCAAATGATCAGCGTGTGCACCTTTGCTAGTGATGCTTCAGTTCGTAAACAAACGATATGGCCTGGAGCTGATGAAGCATGTTCATTTTTTCGTGATATCGCCTATAAAATATGACTGTTCTGTATTAATGTCCTTCCAGAATGTTAGCATTCTGAGTCCACCTGTTGGATCTATTGTGCAACTCGGACCACAGCACTGTGACTGACGTTGGCGTTAATGACCTTGCTGTTGACGCGCCATTAAGCATCAATCTCCCCTACGCCCTACTGCGCTTGAGTCAGTGGCCTTTTATCCGACTTTGTCACCCATTTTCACTACTGAGTAAACTTTAGTAAGCGCGCTGCATATGCTGCAAAATATATATGCGCAGCAGAGCACAACACCACGACTACACTTCATGCACGGCCTGTTCGTTTACGCACGAGAATTTTAGAAAATTGGACAGGCGGAGGCGGCGGAGCGGCTAACAATGTAAAAATGTGACAATGCTGCAACATGTAACAATAGGGTAACAATAGGCGAGGCGCACAATATCGGATTATAGCTCACTTGAACAAGATGTAACGATGGTTGGGTGCCGGGAAACTAACATTGTCGTTGTTTGAGTTAGCTAGCTCGTTGTGGAGAACCAAAATTATATGGTCTTGATTTTGCCTTAAATCTTCAAGTTTTAAACCATAGTGTGCGAACTTTTAAATTTGCGCCTCAAAATTGGGCGGCCGACATGACTGAGTGACTTATTTACTTTTTCAATGCGGGCTTCGGGAAGCCAGTTGAATTGTTTCCGTGATTGTTTGCCATGATACTACAACAATCCATAATCAACTACTCATCGAGGTGACGCGTGCTAAATCTAGACGCACGCTAATGTGTTGCATCAAATAATAATCATGGGACAAACATCGGGTGTAACTTGAACATAAGTATGCATTTCTAATGTTCCGTTTTTTCGAAAACAAAAATCCGTGGACAGTGGACACATGATAAACTAGACCGTAGCAAACAAAAAGGAAGCAAAAAAAGCCAACAAATTAACTGAGCACAAAACGGCTTCACCGTTTAGAAAAAAACATTAGAGCTCGTATCCCCATACTCACAGCCGTGAAGGTGCACGATTAAAAACGGATTAGAGTTCACTCGAACGCAATGAACTATAATTTGAACTCCAATTCGCAAAACGTAAACCCACAAACACACATAAAATAACGCCATAAACAGCAGAACGCTACAAAATTTAAAGATAAAAATGCATACACAAAATGAACACGTAACTACTAAACGTACTAGAAATACCACTTCAAACAGAAACACAGGCAAAAAAAAATGCCGTAACTAGTAGTCTGCTTGTTTCACAAATTATAAATGCACTTAAAATAAACATATACCCACTCAAACGAAACAGATTTAATATGAAATAAACACAGAAAAATATATTAAAAAAAAGGTCTGTATAATACACGAATTAGGCGTGCACGCCCTAACACCGAAACATTAAACTTTTCAAACATAAACTGGGCTTTCTTTCTGACATAACCATTGATAAAAAAAAAACAGTCCTTGTTACCTGGTATTGGAGTTCAAATTATAGTACGTTGCGTTCGAGTGAACTCTAATCCGTTTTTATTCGTGCACCTTCACGGCTGTGAGTATAGGGATACGACCTCTGTTTTTTTGTCTAAACGGCGAAGCCGTTTTTTGCTTAGTTAATTCTTTCTCTGTCTCGTTCTTTCTTTTTCTTTTTCATTTATTTAAAAAACTATTTTTTTAAAATCCTGCTGTGTAAAATTGGCCCTCTTTCCTTCTGGCGCCATGGCTAACACTGGGTGCACGTCAAAACGCTACAGTTCTGCTGTGTACGCTTTTGCGTTTTTGTGCATTATTATAATAATAGGTTAATTATAATAGGTTATACCTATTAATAGGTATTAATAATAATAATTTATTATTAATAATAGGTATTAACCTATAGGTTAATTCATTTAAATTCCATTCTGCCGCCGATTTCTTCTCATGTCACTCTCTGGATCTGACCCATCCCCCACCAACACTAATTTTGCACCCTGACCCCTGTTACATATTTTCTTTTAATTCAAATATATTGAACCGCATAACCTACAATGTACAAGTGAAGCGAGAGCCGAGCACCATGAACCGCACGTCTCTTTTAAGTGGGTATTCTTGTTGCACTTATTTTCATTTTTTTTTCTTTACGTTCAGTACGCTTTAACGATCTTGTGTATTACGCTAATTCAGTTAGGATTCAATTCTTCTACTGTATATACTCCTCACGTCTCTCTCAAAACTTCTGCTTTGTATAGATTATTCCATTGGCCTCTTATCACTTCACTAAATATTCCTCAAATGGCGAAATAGCTACAGAACGTCAAGTAAAAACACAACGGTTTAAATGTAAGTTAGACCTCCACAAAGCACTAAGCTGCTCATGTTTTGACACATCAACAGCAAACACGTTACCAGGATTTGTTAACATAGTAAACCAACCACATAGTGCAATTTGAATGTAAGTTAGGCCTACGCATGGAACCGAATCGTACCCAAAGCTGCTCGTGTTTATTACAAATAAGGAGAGAACCAGCTAATCTAACTTCGATTCTAAGAAAAAAAATAAGCTTCAGAAAAATACATTGTTCGTTTTGGCTCGATCCCATTTTTTTTAACGCATGAAGGTTCTTTTTCATTGAAGAATGAACGACAATTCTATCTATTTATAGCATTTATTTTAAGTCCTGTGCAATCATAAAGTAAAACGATTCTTCAATCAAGACGCAGATGGCTAAACTTACGGCAGGCGATATTGGTACATACTTCAAGCTGTTCGGATTTAATTCTCTATTCATACCGTTTTCAAATTCCTTTCTCGGAATGTGCTTTGCTTTAACGAGGTCGATAGAGAAGCGCCTGTGACTCAAGAATCCCTCCGCCTCCTCCACTGGAGCCTTAAGCAGTTCAAGTTCAAGTCGTCAGCTGTTATGTCGTTTGGCTGCTATGTCGTTTGGCTGCGATGTCGTTTGGCTACTATGTCGTTTGGCTACTATGTCGTTAGCTGTTATAACGTTTGGCTGCTATGCCGTTTGGCTGTTATGTTGTTAGCTATTATGACGTTTGGCTGCTATGTTCTTTGGCCGCTATGTCGTTAGCTGTTATGACGTTTGGCTGCTGTGTCGTTTGGCTGCTATGCCATTTGGCCGTTATGTCATTAGCAGTTATGACGTTTGGCTGCTATGTCCTTTGGCCGCTATGTCGTTAGCTGTTATGACGTTTGGCTGCTATATCGTTTGGCTGCTATGCCGTTTGGCTGTTTTGACGTTAGCTGTTATGATGCCTTCGTCTTTGGCTATTATGTCGTTGGCTCTTGTGTCGTTTAGCTGTTGTATCGTTGGCTCGTCTGTCGTTTAGCTGATATGACAGGGGGTTAAAATGCGTTGGCTGTTATGTCGCTTGGCTGTTTTGGCTTTGGCTCTTATGACGTTTGGCTCTTATGACGTTAGCTCTTGTGGCGTTTGGCCCTTGTGTCATTAGGCCTTTGTGACTTTGGCTGATATGTCGTAACGAAAACTTAGCTCTTGTGTCGGATTTTGGCTCCTATGTCGTTTAGCCCTTATGACAGTTAGCCCTTGTGACGTGTTCCCGGCGTAGTCATAAGGGCCAAATGTCAGAAGGGCCAACCGTCAAAAGAGCTAAATGAAAAATCAGCAAACAAATACGACATAACAACCAAACGACATAACAGCCAGAAGACCTAAGAGCTAACGACATAACAGCTAACCGACATAATAGCCAAACGACATAACAGCCAAACGACATAACAGCCAAACGACATAACAGCCAAAAGACATTAGCACTAACGACATAACAGCTAAAAAGGTAAGCGTCACAAGAGCCAAACAACATTAAAGCTAAACGACTTATAAAAGGGAAATCATCACAGCAGCTGAACGACATATCAGCTTACGACGTTAATCTCTAAGAAAAAATGAACTGCGCCCAGCAGCAACTACCACGTGAAGTTTTGAACCCCCCCCCTCCCCCGCCTCGTTAATTCATACGTAAAAGTTGGCTCCTATAGAAGCTAATTCTCCACCCTTTAAACTCCCTGCGTCTGATTGCAATGCAATTTTTGTGTATCCAGGAATAAAGTTGTTCGTTTCCATTGTTTAAAAGTCGCAGTTTAATATCCGATGTAACGTCTTAAAACAGCGAACAAAATTACGGCGAGAATCCTTATAAGTGTGTTTTGGGTTGATATACCAGATTTTTTACTGCTTTTGCGTTTCGTAGTCGCCACTGAATGATGCACGGAGCGTGCAAAGTCACTATTCATCGTTTCTGTATGGCTGTTCACAGCCGTGTCTCACGAACGCTAACTTCTGAACCAGTTACCGATTCACTTAAAATTTCCACGTTAAAAAGCATGATATTATTAAACAACCACTACATAATAACGCGCATGCTGTAGCAATCATGCCGCAGCGTTCGGTCGTGTGTACACGCTTAGTAGAGAAGGCTTATTGCGCGTTTACGCAACAACTCGCCTAGAAATTATCTTAAATTCCAATATGGGGGCGGTTTTAGCTCTGCCAACTTGTAACGAAACGAGTCAATAATTGAGTTTTGAAGCTATTGGGAAAATTGTTTCGTCTGAAGGAACTCTTTATCTTGCTGTCACAAATTATAAGACTGCAAGCATTTCCTCAAAAAATGTCCGATTTACCTATTCAGAGAAGCGTTGTTACCATGGAAACGACACCTTTGCCAACGCGATTCAGCTGCAAGAATGCTAAGGCGAGTCATTGCGTAAACGCGCCCATACCGCGTCAACACCAAAGGCGCCCTTAGAACGACCAAAGAGGTGGACTCGAAAATTGAGAAAGAGCAAACTAGTACACGAAATCAACGACACGAAATCACGTGACACGTGCACATGGGAGAAGTCTTCACTCCATCCGTTACCATGTTGGAAAGTAACGCTTACATTTTAACATTTTATACTCGCAGTGTTTTTCCTACATTTTTTCTTGCGTAAAAAGGACAACCAGCCTCTGGGGGGAGAGGGGGCCTTCAGCCCCATTAGCCTCAATTTAGGGGCGCCCTTGGTCAACACAACAATGGCGGCCAGCCCGATAGACCAGAAAGCTGATTATGTGATTTGTGACTCTTCTACACGAAAATCTTTTTACAAGTAGGTCAAATAATTCAACGAAACGCGCAGTGCGTTGGGTCTAAAACGCGTACGTCCAACGAAACAGAACACTTACATGAAACTTTTAATCGTACCCCTGGAATATCGTAAAGTCGAGCCAGATAGGGAGCTAAGTGTACATCGTTCTACAATTCACAAAGTTTTTCAAAAAGGTTTAAATTTGTCAGAATACACGATCCATATCTTGCAAGCATTTGCAGCCAAATGATCTTCCATGCGGGAAAAAACATGGTCAGAATTAGAGTTGCACGATTTGAGAAAAAAAAAACTAAAATATGGTGACTACCGAAAAGAAACTTGAATAAGTAAAGAAGCTTTTTTTAAAACAACGTGGACACCCTGTATGAACTATATATTTACTTTTCTAAAGGAAAGAGGAAAACGAGCCAAAAAGCTAAAATCAAACACTAGAAATAACGTAGTACGGTAAGTAACCTTTACGCACTTATGTTTCGTCGGAGTGGCATGACCCGGATTCGAACTGACAACCCGATTCGTCCCCAGATCACTGACATAGCGCCTGTATGACCACGGCCACTGTACTACATTGTCGTTAGTGTATGATTTTCGCTGTTTGGCTTGTTTTCTTCCTTAATCTACAGTGATATATATATAGGCCATGCCGGGATTTTTTGTTTCAGTCGGCAAATATTGAGTAATCAAGGTTTTATTTTAGATAGATAATGTACTATCAATATCCTGTACTAGATCACTGACCACAGGTACAGGATATAGATTAGCTCATTTTTGATTTTAAAAAAGCATTTGAATCGGTGATCCATGAAAAGTTAAAACTAAAACTTAGAATCCTGGGATTTGACGGCCAGCTCCTGGATTGGAACTGCGTTCCTTAATAAACGAACTCAACGTGTACTTTTGGGTAAGATTGAGTCGCCACTCACAGAAATTATTAGCAGGGTTACGTACTGGGCCCGCTCCTCTTCGATTTTTTTAAAATAAATTATCTTAAATGTGAAAATCTCGAGGTTTGACAAGAAAAATTTGCGAATGATCTAAAAATACATACTGATATCATAAATTTCCAACAATATGAAACATTACAGGAAAGTATTAACAATGTCGGTAATTGGGCTGATCAATGGCATTTACGAATATCAATCGCTAAATGTAAGTGTTTGCATATTGCTAAGAGAACTCGACTTTAAATATACCTTATAAACTGTGCCTATACCTCACGTGACTCAGTAAAATATTTGGGTATTTGGTTTGGCAGGACTTTGGTTCAACCATGCATTGTAACTACCTAGCAGCCCAAGCAAATCGTCGTTTGGGGCTGGTAAGGCGGGTTTTCACCTCAAGTTGTGCTAACACCAAGCTATGGGCATTTAAGGTCTATGTAAGACTAATATTGGAGTAAGCCAGCCCTGTCTGGTTCCCTTGCTCTAGGATATTGACAAATTGGAGTCAGTTCAAAGGCGTTTCACTAAATCTATCCTAGAATTGAGGCTTACAGTTTACGTCTGAAGAAATTTAATTTAGACTCCCTTGAGCTACGCAGATTGAAGTCCGACCTGATTTTAACTTTTAAAATCTTAAGAGAACTTTTGTCTCTCGATCTCCCGTTGTTTGAACTGAGTAGGATAACTTGGACTAGAGAACACAATCTTAAACTTGTCATGCCCAAATCGAGATTGGCCTGTCGATCAAATATCTTCGCAGTGAGGGTGATTCGTGCTTGGAATGCTCTGCCAAATGACCTAATTAATTTGCAATATGTAAATTCTTTCAGTAGATCTCTTCATAACGTAGACTTAACATGTTTTTTCAAAAGAAACTTTCATAACACTTAATTTACATATATTTATATTGACAGACAGCCTTTTAGTTTATCGGCCGTGCTTTCTCCTGCTCCGATATCATTCCCTTTTTTTCTTTATGCTGACTATTAGCGATCATTGATCCTTGTCAAGCCCGATGCTTCGCAACGAAATTTATTTATTTATTTATTATTTATATACCGAGTGTCCCCCCCCCACCGCCCCCGTACAAGAAAAAAACCGCTGGAAAAAAGTCAGTTTTGTAGGGTTTCTGTGTTGCTGTTTTAGTTTGCAGTTAGGTAAAGTTAGGTCAGTTGCCTTAGCTAGAATTTCACCAGGCAGGGAAAGGAGTTTCACAAGGAAGCGTATTTCTTTTCTACTGCTTCCTTTCCTTTGGCTTTTTTCGGCCTTTTTTTTTGTCTTTTCCTTTGCAGGCATTTTTTCCGCAATTCGTTCTCTAGATCCCCTGCGTATATTTTTAGGCACTTTACATGAGGGTGGACAATTTGTTAACATTGAAAAAAGTGAAATCGTTATAGAAATTTAAAGGACTGTATGCATGGAAAAAAGACCCTTCTTACGTCAAATTTTATTGGTTATTCATAAAAAAAATATATTTTTAGTAATATGCTGTTATAAGTACCGTCCCGAGTATCTACCTCACATGTCACTATAAAACTGTTTTTAAGTTTTTTTTTATTGAAAGGGACTGATTTATTGCGCTATTAACAATAATCGATTTTTTATCGAAATGTTGCTTTGTTATATTTTTATTGGTACGAATCGAGCTAAGCATCACGCCAAAACTGTTGGGCAGATTACTTTCAAATTTTGTACGTAGGGTGTAGGACACATTGGCACCGTAAAATTAGGAGGCACCCTAATTTAGACACTGGACAAAGAGGCACTCGGACAAATACGCATCCGGACATATAGACTAGGGTGGAATGAAAATGGGCTAAAAAAAGTTTTTTCGGGAATTTCGTAATTTAATAGTGCGGAAAAGTTATGTATTGAGCCTCTAAAAACTGTTTAAAATTTGGTTTTGATCAAATAATGCTTTGATCTGCCCCAAGGACCTTAAAATTTACAATTTTCTGCCGTAAACATGGTTTTAATTCAAATTTTTGAAAATTATTTCTTTTAAAATTTTGTAAATTTAATAGTGTGGAAAATTTGAGTATTGGGCCACTAATAAACGGTGCAAAATTTGGTTTTGATAAAATGATAACTTAATCTGCCCCAAAGGACATGAAATTTACCATTTTCTGCCGTAAACACTGTTTTAGTGTTTAAATGCAAATTTAAGATAATTGTTTCTTTTTAAAATTTTCTAATTTAGTAGACCGAAAAAGTTGTGTATAGAGCCCCCAATAAACTGTGCAAAATTTGGTTTTGATCAAGTAATACCTTGATCTGCCCAAAAGAACTTGAAATTTACCTTTTTTCCATAATCGTAATGCTAAAAAATGTACACAAAAATGCTAAAACCTTTTATTTCTGAATTTTGATAGCATAGAAGTTATACATTAACATATTGGGATTGGTGAATAGCACACTTAATAGAAATAAATCTCTTTGAGCTGCTAAAATTTATCAAGATACCAGAATGCCGTTGTGTAGTCCTGAAATTGTCCTTTTCATTTATTCAAACATTTACTTTGCTACGGTGTTTTCACTTTATTTGATAATCGTTTTTTGTATTGAAAGTTGGTATTATATTTCGTGATTCTAGTCATGCTCGTATGAAGCCATCTCTTCCAGACATTCTACATACTGAAGCATATGCTCTCGGTAAGAGTTTGATACAGCCTTTGACCGCTTGGGTGTGGCATGGATATTATGTAAGCCATTCATTTATATAGGCGACTGATAGCCCACCCTCGACCATTAGCTGAAGATCTCTGTCAGAGATTCCAAATGTCATAGGTGGTTCTGTAACCTCAAATTAACTATTCTGATAACCGCTGAATAAGATCTACATAATCGGTAGCATCAACATTTTGGTGGTAGTATTTGGAAGGCTCGAACTTGACTCGATCCTATTTTTGTTCTTGTTTTCATGATCCATTGCAGTCAAAGGGACCGGATTTTCTGTCGTTCATCGATTATTAAGCAAACGAAGATATTTTCCGGATCACCGGATCAACTACACGTTGAAATAACGAGAGGATTTTATTGATTTCAATAAGTGCTGTGCACCATGTTTGCCTCTGTGCCATTTAATTCTTCATTTAGCTGGACCGACCACAGGTCCTATAGTTTCAAGGGAACTATTGGAAACCAGATTGCAGATTGTGAAAAGCTATCAATTGTTTGTTTTCAGAAAACTGAAGGTAATTTTCCATGCATTGAAGCAAAGACCTAAGTAATGATCAACAACATCTATTGGAATTGTGCCAAGTTGTCATAAGTTATAATTATCTTTAAGGTTTTCAACCGCAAGGTTCTGATTAACTTTTACATGCATGCTGGGTGACAGCAGCTAATTGTATCCTACGTCTATATGTGGCAACTAATGAACCCGCAGACAATCTTCGCATATTGGTTGATTTATTGTTAAAGTCTATTCGCTAACGTGGTTTGAGATCAAGGCTAATCCCTCATGCAAGCATGGTGCAAAGCACTTGTTGAAATCAATAAAATCCTATTGTTACCTAAGTGAAGAACTAAAGAGTGTAGTTGACCCGGTGATACAAAAAAATGTCTTCCTTGGTCATTTGGATGTCCTCATTTTCATGATAACTGATGAACAAGAGCACATCTTGGATAACGAAGAATCATGGACGCAAGAACAAACACAGGATCGAGGCAAGTGTTTCCAAATACCACCAATGTAACCGATTATGTAAATCTTATATATGCCATTGCAAACATGAGAAGTTACAGAACCACGTATGATATTTGGAGTATTTGACAGAGATGGAGATCTTCAGCTAATGGTAGAGTGGGCTATCACCTATAAATGAAGAGTTTACATCATTTTCATACCACACCAAAGCGATCGAAGGCTGTCTCACAGACGCATCTGATACAGCATGTGGAATGCCTGGAACAAAGGGCTTCATACAGGCACGACTAGAATCACGAAGTATAATGCCAAGTTTCAATACAATAAGCGATTAGCAAATGAAGTGAAAACACCCAAACAAATTAAATGTTTGGATAAATCAAAACGACAATTTCAGGATAACTCGACGGTATTCTGGTATCTCGATAAATTATTGTAGCTCAAATAAATATATTTCAAATAAATGTTTTATCTCTCAATCCCCCATATGTTAATGTATGACTTCTATGCTCTCAGAATTCGGAAATAAAAGGTTTTAGCATTTTTGTGTACATTTTTTTTGCATTAGGTTTATGGAAGAACGGTAAATTTCAAGGTCCTTGGGGCAGCTCAAAGTGTGATTTGATCAAAATCAAGTTTTACACAATTTATTAGGGACCCAATACACAACATTTCCGCACTATTAAATTAGAAAATTTTAAAAAGAAACAATTTTCCTAAATTTGCATTTGACACTAAAACAGTGTTTACGGCAGAAAATTGTAAATTTCATGTTCTTTGGGGCAGATCAAATTATCATTTTATCCAAACCAAATTTTGCACAGTTTATTAGCGGCCCAATACACAACTTTTCCGCACTATTAAATAAAAAAATTTAAAAAAATAAATAATTTTCAGGAATTTGCATTAAAACCATGTTTACGGCAGAAACGTGCAAATTTCAAGGTCCTTGGGGCAGATCAAGGCATTATTCGATCAAAACCAAATTTTACACAGTTTATTAGGAACCCAATACACAAATTTTCCGCACTATTAAATTACAGAAATCAAAAAAAAATTTTTTCGTTCCATCCTAATATAGACACCGGAAAATAGGCACCGATTTTTTCTTTTCTTTTTTTCATTGGGGTGTATTGCCCTCAAATTCTGTATTGTGTGTTTTAAATCTGGGACACTTAGGGTAGCACCGTTGAGGAGTGGGGGAAGTTTTACAATTTCTTTCGAAATTTTTTGTGGTGAATTAATGTTCCAAATTACGCTGCCGCGCTTGATGCGGCTAACACATAACATCAGAGATGCTAGTGCAATCAAGATGTCAACGTATCTTCAGCAGTTTTGGACGGTACGACATACGAACACTTCATAGCAAACGTTTTGTGGCCGGGCGCCCCCCCCCCAATTTGAAGGAATACAGGAAAAACGGTCCGAGGAAAAATGGTCCGTGGAAAAAAAAGTCCGTGGAAAATTAAATAGGACGAGTAGGCACTGACAAATGTTGGCATATAGCTTCTAAATTGTTCATCAGATTCAAGTTTAAGTAAATGTATACGCCTATCCATATACAGGGTGTCCTAAAAGTCCCATTCCCCCCTCACAACTTTTGAACGGGGTGAATGAAAAAAGTGAAACCCTGGCAATGCAGGTTTGGTTAAAGGATCTACCTTTGTGTACAACCTTTGTGCCCCCCCACCCCACCCCCCACACAGTGTAGGGGCCCCAACGAAGAAGTTTCCAATGGAATTGGTGGAAAAGGAATACCTTATTTGGAAGGTCTTCATTAGGTGAGTAAAATGCCGTAATTAGAGCGTCGATACGATGAACCCATCCAAAATGGCGGCCAGTCAAACATTACGATTTTCCTCTGTATCCCTATCTGTTACTCAGGCTAAAGACATCGTAAAGGGACGTAGGTGGCAGCAAAATGCTTCGTTCAATTTGATTGGATTACACCCACAACGTCTTCTACAGTTTGAAATCCAGAGTGTGGGCATAATTCAATCAAATTGAGCGAAGCATTTTGCTGCCACCTACCTCCCTTTGCGACGTCTTTAGCCCGAGTACCACATAGGATGCAGAGGAAAATTCTAATGTTTGAATGGCCACCATTTTGGATGTGCTCATCGTATCGATGCAATAATTGTGGCACTTTACTCGCCTAATGAAGACCTTTCAAATAAGGTGTTCCTTTACCCCCCATTCCATTCGGGGGGAGGGGGGAGGCAAAATTCCTGTTACACACAAAGGTAGATCCTTTAACCAAACCTCCATTGCCAGGGTTTCACTGTCCAACCCCTTCAAAAGTTGTGAGGGGGGACTGTGACTTTTGGGACATCCTGTATAGTGTGAACACTAAAGATTAGTATGATTGTAAAAATAGGGGACTTTGGCAAGAGGACCCCTAGAAAGGGGATCTTGACAAAGTCCCCACTAGGACTGCTGACCAGGGTAGCGTGAGAGGCTACCATGCTCCTTCAGCAGCTATGGGAACCATTCTAGCCAATTCTGGAAAATCTTTCGGTCCCTACGATGATCGAAGGTTTCGCAGATCGAATCCCCGGGTTGGCATCTCCCTTTACCAGATATTTCTTCTCTAAAAAAGTCGAGTAATGTTCAAAATTGAGCCGGTTCAGCCATACAAGCGGTAAAAAGGTCCGAGAAAAGAGGTCCGTTAAAAAAGTTCCGCGGAAAAAAGATCTTAGGAAAAAGGGTCCGGTAGAAAAGGTCCGGGGGAAAAAAGATCCGATGAAAACAGTCCGTGGATGGTCTGGAAAAAAAGATCCGAGGGAAAAAGGTCCGTGGAAAAATTAAATAGAACGATTTAAGCACTGATAAATTTTGGCTTATAACTTCTTTATTGATCATCAGATTCAAGGTTAATATTAAAGTCGTAAAAGTTTTTTTTTAAGTGAGATATCGTTGGGCATTACGTTTCAACTCTGCCAACCTTTGTACATGGGTTGCTCTAACACGAAGAAAAGCCTAGTGGGGGGGGGGGGGGTTGAATTATACTCCAACCGGGAAACAAAATCTCTGGCGAAACCCGGCCTCTCAAAGGAGTGATATGAAACCAGAGCTGACGGAGGGTAAATATACATGCAGCAAATAATCGGCAATACGAATATTGTCGAACATTTGCTTACCAAATTAAGATACGTGTTCCTCCATCCTCCCCCATCGAGAAAAAACAGTTATAACAGCATTAGTATACATTAATTAATATGGGCATTATTTTTTTAAATTGATTCCTTTTGAGCCTTAAGTCTGCCGAAGCAATGTAATGCTTGTATGGCTAAATTTTGAACATTACCAGACTTTTTCAGAGAAGAAGAAGTATCTGGTAATAGTCGCACGGTAATAGTCTGTACTGGTATCGCTATTTCTTGGAACAATTGAAGTGCTCGTCCCGTTTACAGCAGCAGACTGGTCCAGCACATCTATTGTTGATTTTATCCACTTATTTCGGAGCGGTACTGCACAGAGGAGAGCAAAAAGTTTGGTCTGCTAACAACTTGGGTAGTTGTTATGTTCTAGTGCAATGAATTGAACACAACAATACCGTAATTCCTAATTGTTGTAGTTAATTATCGTTAGCAGACCTAACTGTTTGCCTGGGTATCTGGCTGTTGCAGACATAGGGCCTTAGGGCTTTGGGCAGATGACCAGGAGTGGTTAACGCTCGTTAAACCCTTTGAACTTTTTGCTCCCCTCTGTACATGCTCATGGACCTCACTTCCTAGAGAGAGCTGGGGGGGGGGGGTGTACTGAGATACACACTCTGGATTTCAAACTGCAGAAGACGTTGTGGGTGTAATCCAACCATATTGAACGAAGCATTTTTGCTGCCACCTACGTCCATTTACGATGTCTTTAGCCTGAGTAATACATAGGGATACAGAGGAAAATCGTAATGTTTGACCGGCCGCCATTTTGGATGGGTTCATCGTATCGACGTTGTCATTGGGGCATTTTACTCACCTAATGAAGACCTTTCAAATAAGGTATTCCTTTCCCCCATTCTATTGAAAATTTCTGAGTTGGTGCCCCTGCTCTTCCCCCCCCCCCCAGGCTCAGGCGAAATTCCGGTTGTACACAAAGGTAGATCCTTTAACCAAACCTACATTGCCAGGGTTTCCACTCAGCACTTCAGAAGTTGTGAGGGGGGACTGGGACTTTTGGGACACCCTGTATAATTTAGGGGGGGGGGGGGGGTTCAAAAAACGTTTTTTTTTTAAATTTCAAATCGTAATAGTGTGGGAAAGTTGGTCTTCGACCTCTTAATCACTATCCCTAAAGGAACACTTTCTAAAATAATTTTTTGAGGTGCCCTAAAGTTTAACATATAAGTCAATGAGAAAAATCGCTAATTCTGAAAAAAAATGTTAACTAGTTTCAAATACAGCTTTTTACATTATCTAAATTGGTACTGTCAGAGACCATTAAAAGAAGCCAGAAATAAATAAAAAATATATTTTGTCGCTAAACTTCGTTTTAGTTCAACGCGTAAAATCGAAAAAAATGCCTTTTTTCCCTATTTTGATGGCCGATAATTCGCATTGTTTTCTGGAAGAAAAAATATGATTTTGTTTTTTGCTTCAATTTGGTGGTCTCTGAGAGTACAAAATGAGGTAATGTAAAAAGTAATATTTTAAACTGGTCAAAAATCACTTTTGCAGAATTAGCGATTTTTCTCATTGACTTATGTTAAACTTTAGGCCCAGGCCTATACATTTAGTTAACCTTGAATCTGATGAACAATTTAGAAGCTATAAGCCAACATTGTCAGTGCCTACTCATCCTATTTAATTTTCCACGAACTTTTTTTTTTCCACGGACCATTTTTCCTCGGATCTTTTTTCCACGGATCTTTTTTCCACGGACCTTTTTTTCCACCGGACCTTTTTTCCGTGAACCTTTTTGCGCGGAACTTTTTTCCTCGGACCTTTTTTCCGCCCACCATTTGGAGGCAATCCATCCCAATTTTCAAAAAACAAAATTTTAACTTGGTGCTTATTTGTCTAGTGCCTAAATTGTCCGGTGCCTATGTATCCATGTACCACGTCCAGACGAGGTTTACCCAGGGCGGGGCCGATACCCCTAATTTAAGGTAAATAGGGCGTAAAATCAAGATTTTATTTAACATCACCACGCTATTTTCCTTAAAAATGATATGCTCCTTAACACCCCACATTTCCCCTTTCCTTACTTATTTAGCCACACGTTGACTTCCGTAATGTATTTCCTTCCAAGGGATTAAAAAATGAGGAAGGGTGATGGAAAGGGGAGTGTGTGTTTAAACCAGGCTTCCTACTTTCGCGGCGTTGTAATGGGGTCAGCTTATCTGATCTGGAAATTTAATTTCGGTATCGAATCTCTTGAAGGTGGATGAGTAATTTAAGCTCGATTGCTGCTGTAGAATAAACATAACAAAAACCAAAACTGGTTTAGGGGCTACCAAGTTTCGAATGGTTCGGCCCTTCAAAGGAGTGTAATCCTTAACATTCGCCAAGTTAATTGTACCGATTAATAGTTCGAAGGTTAAATGAAAACTAGAACAGTACTACTTTCGGTAGCAATGTTGATGTTTTCATTTACCGTCCAAAGTATTAATCGTTGCGATTAAGTTGGCGAATGTTTTGGTGTGTTGATATCACTCCTTTGAAGGGCCGAACCACTCTAAACTTGGTGGCATCTTTACCAGTTTTTGGCTTTGTTTATTTTGCTTTGTTTTTACAGTTGGCTTATTTTTCGTGAATTGGACGTGAATACAATTTCTTTGCAACGTTGTTTAGATTTATCGTGATACACTAGTGTGTGTCTAGGCACGCACGTCAGTATACACGTTGTCATCCGAACTTTGGCCGTCCAATGAGAGACGATGTCGGCAATACTGACAATGGTTATAACAATATTTTCGTACTTACTCGCACTCCCACGTGATTCTAGGAAAAACAAAGCCTCGGAAAAAAAGTCCCGGAATAAAAACTTGGAAAAAAAAAGATGAAAAAGCCCCGGGAAAAAGGCCCCGGAAAAGCCTCGGAAAAAAAAATCTGGTGAAAAAAAAGGCGATTGATAAAAGCTCCGGAAAAAAAGGCCTCGGAAAAAAAAAGCTGATGGAAAAAAAAGACGACGGGAAAAAAGCCTGGGAAAAAAGACGCGGAAAAAAAAGCCGGGAGGGTAAAAACGTGACTAAAATCTGGTGGAAATTAGACAAATATACTACCTTTAAATATGTGCATGCGTAACAATGCACAGTGGCCTTAACACGTCTGGCAATCTAATAAGCATATCTAATCGCAATTGTTCTGACCAAGACCAAGAATTACCGAACGGTAAGCTTTACTTATTACGGACGATTTATTCACTCTTGCCAGAATTTATTTTCTCGTGTTTTATAAACCTTATCTGTTCTTTTTT
>JAHWFP010050142.1:0-14394 GCA_023313725.1 Lithobius niger | reverse complement strand
ATATTCTTTGCATGATAACACTGAAAAAGAGCGAGCGGTAGGCAGTACGAAGAAAAATGTAGATTACGTATTAACAATCAGTAACATATCTATATATATTAATAAACAAAAACGGAACGTTAAATGTTTAGAGTAAGGATCTAAAAGTCAAAACCTAGAAGGGACACGGACAAGCTTTGACAGTCAGGGTCTAGGTGCAAAATTTTGTCAGTAAGAGGCTGGTAAGCATTAGACCCTTACTACCCGGTGGTTAGCTTAGTTCTAGTCTATTCGGACAGAACGTTTGTATGAACGGTTGTAGCAGGTTTTATTTGTTCTTAAAGTCCGGCCACTGAAAGAATGACTCGGCGTTCGTCGAATATCACGCGTTTTTGCCAGTTGGGTAGGTGCACCTTCCCAACAGCGAGTTCAATCGAGCCCAGACATGGCGTCAAATTCGCCTTCGTTAGCGAAGCGCGGCAAAACTTAACACAGTCAAGCTCTGAAGATGTTTAAGACGTCGTCTAGTATTTCGAATCCTGGGTGAGTGAATTTGGAAAGTACAGAACTAACACGCAATCCAGAAAGTGTGCTGTGGCTGCTACTGGAGTGTTGTAACGTTTTGCTAAATTGCTACACGTCTCATGCAAGGCGCGAAATCCTATAGCTTTTCCGAGCAAGTGATGTAGAGACGTCGGGGAAAAAAAACGGCGACGTCTATCACCCATTTCGTAGCTTAATTTTTTCGACATGTCAATAAGACGTATTATTGTAAACATGCGTACAAATAAACAACTCCCCATTGTTAAGAAAGTGTCGGCAGAGCAAAGGAATGCTTGGGGTTTGCTGGAAAAAGGATTGCCGACTTGTTAGAAGTCTTCGTAAATAAATATAAAATCCATTGTGCTCTTATTTATGTTATTTCCCAGCTGCTGATTACAATGCACTGCATTACAAACTAAATTGACAAACTGGCATGAGGATTGGTGTGTGGGGTGGGGGGGGGGGAGGGGGAGCGCAACCTAGCTTTCCATATTTTTATGGTAGTAATCGGGGCTATAAAGCAGTTAAATTAAGAGGCGGTAATAAAGAAAATGCGGGATAACGATACACCGATTCCTTGTTTCATGCTACAATTCAAAATGTTTGTCAACAGAACAAATCATTAAAAGAAGATACGTGCAACACTACAGAGTTAACGTCTGGATACAAGAAATCTCACGAAATGCTCGTGAGTGGACAAAACAGATGTTGATTTGCAGCTCCACTTTGTTCTACGTATGTAAACAAACGAGAGGTCAACGAGAGAGTTTGACAACTAACACTGTCAATGTATTTGTTTTCCCCGTTTATCTAGGATTTACACACGTTTCAAGGTAACACGTGTAAATGTATTGTAAACTATTTTCGACTCGGCAGGCTTTTATTATCGAAAGTAATAGAACACTGCCGAAATCACCGGACGGCTACGGCCGATGTAACAAATCCATGTCAAAATACCACATCCAAAATACCACCATACTAAAATACCACCCTTGCAAAATTCATACACGCAAAAACACCACCTTTTTTTTTACAGAAATGCAAACTTATGCAAATTAACGCACAATATGTGGGGAAAAATACTAGATTTAGGGCTTGTTTCTAGATACAGCACCGATGAAGGCATTAAGCAAGAGTGTGGCATGACTGATTCCTTAGCGTTTCTAGCCATTAACCATGTGACTCAGGGCATGGCCGACATGATTAGACAAACGACTTCCGATGAATTAACTCCTCTTCTTAGCAATTTCGGTGAGACCTACGTTACAAGTAAGTTTCGCCAAATGAGTTCTTCTTGTGCCCTCAGTGCACCACGTCCGGTAAGAATTCGTCGCATCCCACCACTTTTTCCACGAGATGTTTAGAACGTCCATGAGGCAACGCCAACAGGAGAAGCGCAGACAAACAATCTGCGTGCACGGTTAGAACAATGCTTTCCAAAATTTAGTGGGTCAAATTTATCCTACGCTCTGGAAATCAATTCGGGCCCTGCTGTATGATCAGGCGTTATTGGCTATGCTTATTATTCAAAATACAAACAGATTCCCTCCCTCCAAACGTGTAAGAACGACAAAAGACATCTCCCAAGTGAGTTGTGCATCCAGTTCCATGATGGATAGAGAGAAATGGCTATCTTCTACGAGCGATTGGACGTTCAATGAGACCTCAATAAGAACAAACCAAATCAAATTTATTAACTGGTGGTATTTTTGCATGCCTGAATTTTGAAAGGGTGGTATTTTAGTATGGTGGTATTTTGGCTGTGATATTTTTGATCGGTGGTATTTTGCCTGGTGGTATTTTATCGGACAACCGATTTAACAGTTGCCGTACGCAGTCCAACAGTTTTTCGTGTTTTTCGTGGAGCTCGTCTTATTCTTCATTTGTCTTATTTTACTTTACCTTTATTTAATAAAAAAAATTAAAGGGATTTAATTTAATATTTCACTATTATTTTGTTTGTTTGGATTTTGGGCAGCTGAATTTGGATGGCTTGCATGCGTTACTTGTTGTTGCCTGGCAACCATAGGGGAGGATGAATGATGCTTTAAGCGCGAGCGACGTTTATATTTTCCGTAAGGAACCTCGTTTAATATCGTTTTTAAAAGTACTTCTGGTGGAACAAAAAATTTCTCACTTCACTATGTTATGAGAGGAACCACAAATTATCTTTCTTTACTGCTAAAATTATTTTATGCGTTGACGTAGCCATAACAACGTCTCAAAACGATCATTCCAATTGAATTCATTGCTAATGCACGGAAAACCTCGATCCGATCGTGTACGTAGCGCTGCCAAACCATGGAAACATCCTTGGTAACGGGTAAGAACGACCAAGAGTGCACCTTGCATGCACCCAAAACAAGCAAGCGAGGTCACGACTTAAACAATCGATGATAACATCAAGTTATTCTCTTAGTGGCCCTAGTATTGTTATGGAGCTTTAATAACACAATTTTATTGTGAAGTTTGGCATTTTGTCTTTTGATGTTTTAGAATGTTTTATTAAATTTCGTAGATTTATGGTAGAGGATTACCATAATGCTCTCTGTTACGAATATGCTGGCATGTTACTAAATTGAAAAATAATTTTCAACGTAAAGCAAAGCATGAAACGTATGACCATACTACCACTTGATCATCGCATGGATCTTTGCAAGAGGATTTTCCAGTTTTTCGTCAAAATGTATTTATTGCTAACCACCGGGTAGTAAGGGTCTAATGCTAACCAGCCTCTTACTGACAAAATTTTACACCTAGACCCTGACTGTCAAAGCTTGTCCGTGTTCCTTCTAGGTTTTGACTTTTAGATCCTTACTCTAAACATTTAACGTTCCGTTTTTGTTTATTAATTCGTGTTACTTTTAGAATTGCAGCTAAATTGTAAAACAGTGTAGTTGACGGTCAAAGCTGAGAGCTTAACCCAAGAGACCCTAGGCTGACCCTTTTTAACCTTGCATTATCGCCAATGTTAACAATAAAAACAAATCCTTTAATCTTCAGTCTAGGTCTTGCAGCTGGCGTTTGCTAATTGGTATTGTTGCATAATAACAATGTTTAAAACCATGTAAAGCAATCAATCTGGTGGTTTAGAGCTCCGTAACCCCTGAACCACTTGACCAATTAGAAAAGGCCTTATGAAAAGGGCAGATCTACAGAGCTATACCTGTAAAATGAGCTAAGAATCAGCTGTATAGGACAAATTGTTTGACCTGTAGAGAGGACAGACGAAAGTATCCCCATAACAACAACAACAAGCAGAACAAGAAGTTGTCTATTTGGCCCCTCTCTGTATCTCGGGTTTGGCTCGACCGAATTTTACAATTTTTGGACGCCAGACAGGCCTTGACTAGTTAAGGCTAGATTCAAAATTTGGTCTAAAAATGTTTACTTTCGACGGAGTTATAAGCGCTCAAAGTTGAGAGTTTAACACAGAGGTCTTAGGTCGACCCTTACTAGCACTAGCTGTCGCCAGTGTTAATATTTCCCTTAGGAGCAGACTTAATATTGTGAGCAAATTTGATGAAGCAGTATTTGGGAGGATTAAACAAACGAAGCTTCTACAATCAGCAAGAGGGCGAGGGAGCTCATTCTTGCCACGGTAGCAAAAAAAAGGGCGAGCGGCCGACAATGAAAACGGATGTGCGCTCTAACAATTAGAAATACACACTATCACTTCAATAATGCTGACTATTACAGCCGAGTTGAATCAGCGGGAATCGGCTATACGCCGGGGGACAAGTAGTACGAAATATTAGACATGTAAAGTCGACAGAAGACTCGGGGTACTACAGATTCAAAAACCAATGACACAAAACTGAGCAGTGTCGCAACATGGCTTCTTATTAGACCCGGGTGTGTTATCCCGGAAACAGCTAGTTAATTTATTATTTGTTTAAAATGTGTAGTAATTCGTCTAGCCAGGTATAAAATTTGTATTAATTCAACCAGCCAGGGATCAATGGGTTTACAATTTTTAGTGGGAGATTTACTTGTAAAAGTTGTGGGAGTTTCTGGTACGTTCGACCATATTTTTCGATCAGCGTCTTTTGGGTAAAAGACGCTGATAGAAAAACCATGGTTCGACGGACCCTCACCACAAACGCCACAGCCAAGGAAGCAGCTACCATATATCACGTGGGTCCGATCCCGGTTTAAGCTTCTCTGATGGAAAATGAGAAAATAAGCGATCGTTGTTCGGTCCGCATGATGGTTTAATTATAAAAGAAACAAACGGCGACACATCGACTGCCTAGTCGCAAAGTTCTTCTGTACAGTTCCTCCACTTTACAATGTAGAGGCACACACCTCTAGCATGCATTACAACAGCTATCTCTATTACACTAATCTTAAAGCAGTAGCCATCAAAATTGTCGGTTAAAAATGTTAGCTTTTGGCCTATTTTACATTTTAGTCGTAATTATCAGCTTTTAGGTCTAATTTTAACCAGAAGTTTTAATTTCGTAAGTAGCAGCTAACGGAGAAATGAATTGTATAGTAAGTCTATTCATTTTTGCAACACGGTGCGCCTACAGGCACACAGTTAGAGTGTCACAACATAACGCGCAACGTAGCCTATATAGATCAGTGGTAGTACGGAAGTGACCAGAGAGACGCTGTCGAGAAGCCAACAGCAACTCGTAGCAACTTGACGTTGGCATGGTAAATGGTTTTAGGCCTAATTTTCATTTTTAGGCCTAATATAAAAAATCTAGTTTTAATTTCGTATGTAACAGATATAGGCCTAATGGAGAATTTGGTTCGATGCCAACAATGCGATGGGACTATTTTAAACGAAGCTAAAATCCATTTGTTTTTATTGAGTGTTACCTTAGGATATTAATTCGGCGATCAAATGTTATTATTTAATTTAGTTACGTCGAAGAATTCCATTAGCTAAAGGAAGTAACGATGTTTTAATTTGCCATGTTTTTTAATTAACTTCTCACACTGAATCTAACGTTGTAAACAATGGTCGTCAATATCTGGTACCATTGCGAAGTTGAAAAAAGCGACGGACGGACGGACGGATAGAGTCGTTGCAATAGTCTTCTCAGCCAGTACGGCTGAACAGAAGACTAAAAAGGAGCGTTGGAGGGCTCTGGGTTGCTAACTAACATGGGCGACACTTTACCTTTGCTTAAGTCCTAATACGGAATGTCAAGAAATTTCGGCTTAGGGCGCGTTTACGCAAGGACAATTTTCTCGGTTACTAACTTTTACTTGCTCAATACTAAATCTGCTGGCTGCTTCTCGCCTTTGTAGGAGAATGCGGCTTTCAAGTTGTCTATACGTAGTAATCAACAACGTAGACGTAAATTTTCTCCTCATGCCTCGCGACACGACGTACAATGCTTGCAACATGATAGCGTGGATTTATGACAACAAGAAAACAATTTTTACTGCACTACACGACGACGGACAGATTCCTGAATACTGGCATTCGAAGGTTTTTCTTCGAATCGATAACTCCGAATTGGACGCCATGTTGGATTTTGAATTCTCGCTGCGAGTAGCTATTTATTCTACCGTCGTTTGATCACTGCTAGAAGGTGTTTTTTCAGCGAGAATAGCAAATTTTGGAAATAGCGTGAAATGGCAACAATATTGTAGCAATGTTTAAAATGACTGTTGCACTTTGTTCTTTTTCCGTGTTGTTATTTATAATACATTTAATTTGTTGTCTATTACCGCAGTCATTTAAGAGAAACGGGAAATTAATCGTAAATAAATAACGGTTGCCTAGCAAATAACTTTCGGCGAGCGAGAAGGTCTCGTTGCATAAACAAGCCCTTACTTGGGGTTGGACAGAATCGCAACAGTTTTCGGGGTAGGGGTTGTGTTTGGTTTGAGTAATTAATCTGGCATTTATTGGTTTGCTGTGATTTACAAACAACAGGGTTGGTCTGGTTTGAATTTACTTTAACGGGAGGATCGTGGCGGCATGAATTATATCTCGATTCAACCCTGATTGTTGTGAGCACCGGGCAGAATAGCAAGTGTTGAACACGAGTACAGTAACTGGATTAGTGTTGATTGTAGGGCGTACGGCTTCGGACCAGGGCCCTTATCAGAAAGCGAGCTGGATGGAATTTGTTTGTTACATATTGTTACAATAATTGGTCTGGTCACACAACAAAAAAAGGTTTTGTAGCGTGCGTTAACCGCTTCCTGTCACACATCATCATCTCGGCAAAATTCATGATGGCTAATTACTTTTGAAGTGACAATGGGTATAGTTAAAATATGGTGTCATATCAACTTGGTTGATTTTGCAAATGATTTCATCAGTGGGACTTCGCTTGGGTGGCATACGGTTAATGCCTGCAATCCGAAATTAATCTCGCAACAAAGTTTGTTCTCAATTAGAAGTAACCTAAATTCAGGATTACAAATTAGTTAAAGCTAATCTTTTGGCTCGTTTTTGTCAGTGATAGACTACTACTCGCTCCGTTGGCGTCGTGTGATCGCTTGGCTAGAGGAGGTTACTTATTCACATACCAACTGACTTATATTTCATGCCCAAAAAATCCTGCGCCTCTTTAAATAAGATTTAGATGACTCCGTGATTTGTCACAATTCGTCTATTAGTGTTATCCAAGACTTGTACGTACTGCCAGTGTTCTGAATGTATCTGTTGGGAATATTTGTTGTTGAAACTCGCGTACCGATGACTGATGTTGCATACCAAAATAACGATCAAGCAAATGTGCGCACCTTTGCTAATGATGCTTCAGTTCGTAAACAAACGATATGGCCTGGAGCTGATGAAGCATGTTCATTTTTTCGTGATATCGCCTATAAAATATGACTGTTCTGTATTAATGTCCTTCCAGAATGTTAGCATTCTGAGTCCACCTGTTGGATCTATTGTGCAACTCGGACCACAGCACTGTGACTGACGTTGGCGTTAATGACCTTGCTGTTGACGCGCCATTAAGCATCAATCTCCCCTACGCCCTACTGCGCTTGAGTCAGTGGCCTTTTATCCGACTTTGTCACCCATTTTCACTACTGAGTAAACTTTAGTAAGCGCGCTGCATATGCTGCAAAATATATATGCGCAGTAGAGCACAACACCACGACTACACTTCATATGGGTTTTCTTTTTCATTTATTAAAAAAATATTTTCATTTAAGTCCTGCTGTGTACACTTTTGCATTTTTGTACATTATTAGGTTAATTTAGTTAAATTCCATTTTACCACCGATTTCTGCTCATTGTCACTCTCTGGATCTCAGCCATCCCCCACCAACACTAATTTTACAAACTGATCTCTGTTACATATTTTCGTTTAATTCAAATTAATTGAGCCTCGTAAGCTGAACAAGCAAAGCGAGAGCCGAACACCATGAACCACACGTCTCTTTTATATGGGTATTCTTGTAGCACTCATTTTAATTTTTTTTCTTTACGTTCGATACGCCTTAACAATCTTGTGTATTACGCTAATTCAGTTAGATTCAATTCTTCTACTAGATACTCCCTACGTCTCTCTCTGGATCCCCTCCCCCCGGACAAGATTTTTTGAAGTTCTAATAAATTGAGCCACATAAACTGCAAAATATAAGCAACGCCAGAGCCGGCCTCCATGACCACATCACTTGTAATTTGTGTTAGTAGTACATTTTACAATGGGTTCTTCTTGTTTCACTTATTCTAAGAAATTTTTCTTCCCGTCATGCTTTGTATAGACGCTTCCACAGGCTTCTTATCACTTCACGTTCTAAATATTCCTCAATTGGCGAAATAGCTACAGAACGTCGTATAAAAACTCAACGGTTTAAATGTAAGTTAAGCCTCCGCAAAGCACTAAGCTGCTCGTGTTTTGACACATATACAGCAAACACGTTACCAGGATTGGTTAACATAGTAAACCAACCACATAATGCAGTTTTAATGTAAGTTAGGCCTACGCAAGAAACTAAATCACATCAAAAGCTGCTCGTGTTTTTTACAAGTAAGTAGAGTATCAGCTAATGTAACTTCGATGCTAATAAAAATAAGCTTCTGAAAAAAAAAACATTGTTCGTTTTGGCTCGATCCCATTTTTTTTAACACACGAAGATCTTTTTCATTGAAGAATGAACGACAATTCTATCTATTTATAGCGTTTATTTTAATTCCTGTGCAACCATAAAGTAAAACGATTCTTTACCTATATATTTATCAAGACGCAGATGGTTAAACTTACGGCAGGCGATATTGGTACATACTTCAAGCTGTTCGGATTTAATTCTCTATTCATACCGTTTTCAAATTCCTTTCTCGGAATGTGCTTTGCTTTAACGAGGCCGATAGAGGAGCGCCTATGACGTTTAGCTGTTATGTCGTTTGGCTGCTACGTCGTTTGGCTGCTACGTCGTTTGGCTGCTATGTCGTTTGGCTGTTATGTCGTTAGCTGTTATGACGTTTGGCTGCTATGTCCTTTGGCTACTATGTCGTTAGCTGTTATGACGTTTAGCTGCTATGACATTTGACTGCTATGTCGTTTGGCTTTTATGTCGTTAGCTGTTAAGACAGATGCTGTTACGACAGTTGGCTGTATTGACGTTAGCTGTTATGACGCCTTCGTCTTTGGCTCCTATGTCGTTGGCTCTTGTGTCGGATTTTGGCTCTTATGTCGCTTAGCCCTTATGACATTTAGCACTTCTGACGTGTTCCCTGTTAGATATCCGGTTTACTTGCAACGAAAAAAAACTCTACTTTATATAGAAAACTACATTAGATTAAGTTTTACACCCTCCATTTCACTGGGAATACCTATTCAGTGCTAGAGCCATAATAAATGCATTTATTTCCACCCTAGACTGATATAGAATTCAAACTAAAACATCGGTCCTACTTTTAACAAAAAAGAAGGGCTGGGAAAACTATGTTTTTTTTTTGCAGACACCCTGGTTTTAATTTAGATTAAAATCCGACAATTTAACTTTTATAAAACTCTGGAAAAAATCAAAGCATATAGGGGGAACACGTTTACTGCTGACCTTTGAATTGGCAGGTTTACTCGTTTCCAACTTTGGATTGGGGGAAGTTAGCTCACGTTACTTAAGCCATTCGAAAAAGCTAAATTCGCTAATTCCGGGTTTTTCTGCCATGACTAAACTATTGTCTACATCAGCTGATAAACTTCGTTTTATCTTATTTAAATAAGGCGTGCTTAAGACATCTTTCGTTCTTATGACCTAGGTAAGCAATGCAGGCGTCTAGGAGATGGAGGGCTGGGTTCATTTGCGGAAGGCTTAGGCAGGCTCCTCCCTTCTGCACGTGAGGGCTTAACGACGTTCGGCTGCGACGCAACAGACTCATTAACCCCTAATTGTCACTTGATCAATCCCGCGGGGCTGATTGCCTTGTGGCTAGGCGATCCTATTTTTGGTTGGCTCGCGATGTTAATGCTGCGTCAGAGTCACTGGGCGTAACGCTCACCTCGAGTTTTTTTTATTTAATAAGTCCATACCGGGAATTCCAACACCACGTCAAAGGTTGACTGCCGGCTTTTTGAGGCGCAAGCGACGGTTTTTAGCTTAGCACCATTAGTTAACGTTAAACACAAGTTAACCTGTTGCAACTCAACGATTACTTCAGTTAAAGCTGTTTGACGTCGAGTTTTATTCTTCAAACGTGGCCAGCTCCTTGCGAGTTTCACGTTTACCAGGGAAACTGAACTTCCCGGAGTCGCATACAATTTTTATTTTATGTTTACCTATGTTAGCTTCTAGTGTGCTAGACTAAGAATTTCGTTAGAATTTTTCCCGACTGGGATACATGCATTAGCTTGCTGAGGTTTAGAGTTACGTTCTGGACATTCACTACGAAAATGTTGGGGGGAATTACAAATGTAGCAAAGCCTAACTCTATCTTGATTACGGTTAGTTTTTACACTACCACTATCGTTTATGGCAGAGTCCCCTTCCGGGTTATCTGCGTTCACATCGACAGATACGGCCAGATTAGCTGTCGAGTTGTGGTTACGTATGTTACCACATTGTTGACCAGTTGGTTTAGAACCTTGGTTTGAGTGGGCAGCTATGGGCTGTGTTTTGGCTGCACGAGTGGCAGTTTCGGTAGCAAGCTGCTTGTTTTGAGTGGTGGACTCGTCACACAGTTGGGCTGCTTCGGCCAACGTACCCGCCTTAATTTGATCAGGAATCCATTTTCTAAGAAGGTTGGGGAAAGATTTGTAAAATTGCTCTAAGAGCATTACATTAACTAGCTTGTCAAAATCTCGGTTAATATTTGCTAAAGCTTACCACCTGGAAAACGAAGTTTCCAATTCAAATGCGTAGTCGTGATACTGCATTTCTTGGTCTTTTTCGACTGAACAAAACTGAGTTTCTAAAGACTCTTTGGTCTGGACAAATCTGGCAAGTAATTTACTTTTAACTACCTCGTAATCGAGCATTTCCATGTCAGAAAGCTGGTCGCAAACTTTGACTAACACCTTCCCCGTTAATGGGAGTAACGCGGTTGTCCATTCGTCTTTGGGAATCTTCTGATTAACCATTATTCACTCAAAAATCTTTAAGAAACTGTTAATTTCTGTTTTGGGCGTCCACTTGTTTACCAGTCGAACAACATCCGCAACTTTAACTTGCTTTGGGCTGGATTTGGTTGAGCTGGGGGAGCACCGTTAGCTCTGTTTGCATCAGCGTTAACATTAACGTTGGTAGCTTGTAGCCTTGCTAGTTCAAGCTGTTTGTCGAGTCTTTTTAACTCGTGGGCGTTATTGCCATCTTTTACGGCTAGCTCATGAGCTCTGCGTTTGTTACCTTCAGCTACCTCAAGGGCTTTTAACCTCCGCTTTGAGAAAAAGCTCATTTTCTTTAACTGCAAGTTCGTTTTTGGCTAGAATAGCAGCTTCTTGTTTCTCAATAGCACTTGCTAGTTCATTGTAAAGATTATTTAAGTCTAAACGGTTTTCTTCAAGCATTTTTCAGTACTGTGACTGTCTCATGCCTAGTTTTTTTACAGTAAGGCCTAACTTAGTACAAGCCCTCTTAAGGCCCTTATACTGAATATCCTTGATTATTTCCTCAAGATCCATGTTTTCAGACATTTTTACTTTTAACGTTAAACGGGTGCAAAATAAAGCTTTTATATTTAAACCAAAATTAAATGCAGCCGCGTATTAATTTGAACGTTAATTTTGAACAGAGCGAATTATTTAAAAGACTTCTCTACCAAATCCAGCAAGTTTACACATAAAAATATACTTTCAAGGACCCGTAGTACTATGGTATATGAATAGCTAAAATACATAAATGCTCTTAACTACAACACTCGGCTTGGCGGCCTCTTAGCATATCCTATGCACACTTACCCTTTTCACACAATCGCTGTGTTGTCAGTCAAGTCCTTCCTGTTCCACCGTTGTACCTGAAGCCTTGCACTGAACTGAAGTTGAACGTCCTTGGTTTAGGAGGATCACTGGTTTGGGTCTTGGGTTAGCAACTCAAGGTCCAGTGCTACGATATTTACGGAGCACCTGCTTCCTGGGCGGACGGCTTCTCCTCACACAAACGGGGGGTACTGGGACGTCGTACGTTGGGAGGACATCTTGGGTTACTGAAGCAGCAGTTTCTGCTTCCTGGCGTCGGCAGTTGTTGTTGCTGCTTGGCGTCATTTGTACTGTTTTGACGGCAGTACGATTTCTATTTCGTGATCGTGTTTACATGATCACTGGCATCTGCTTCGTGGCCTTTGTGACGGGACCACACACATCTAGTTGGACGTGGCTTGCATCCTTCTAGAAACTTGGCATGGTAGTATGGTGGGGGAGGGGGGGGGGTTGGGGAACGCTTGTAGGGGATAGAAGCTGTTGATCCCACCACTGCCACCAAGTTGTAGCGGCGGATGCTACGACTGATGGTGCTTGTAGCGCCCCCTACATCATTGGTTGACGAGTATTGTTTAGCATTATTACGACTTTTCACGTAATAAACACAGCTTGGGCTACAGTCCCGGTATGGGGAATGAAGCATCGGCGTCCTAACTATAGGCCTAACCTTAATGCTACCGGTAATTTCACTGCCACCAACGGTGGATTAATTTAATTGCTTAAACGAAGTATAAAGCTAAAAGGGCTACATAATAGTTTATACTCAAGAACAATTAATCTACTAGGGAACGAACCTGAGGTTTTTATTTTAAAACATCAGAAAATTAATATATAAACACTTTTACATTTAGTTCACTAGTTTTGGCTTTTGACAAGTTTGCAAAAACAATTTAACAGAATTTACATTTGAAATTCACTTTAAACAATAACAACGATGTTGATTCTTATACACACTTAACTTCAATTAGAAAAAGTATTTTTATCTTGTGTTCCAATACTGGAATACCCAGCAAGCAGAACCGCGTCCGCTAAGTTACAACTTTATTTGACAACTGTAGTTTTCAAGTCGTCCAACAGTTATTTTTTCCTGAATCCACGAGAATAAAACCGTCCCGTTGTTTATATTTAAAAACAAACAAAGACTGAACTTGGCTTTTTAGAAAGAGGTGCCTACTCTAACATTATGGTGGTAGGGACCAGAACTGCCGATTTGGCTTACCAACCATAAAGACTCTAAGCTAGAGGTTCGTTTAAATTAGAATATGAATTTAGAATTGGGGGGTCCTAAAATTAAACTTCTAAAGTTAAACTAGTTACATACGAACCACTACTATTTTGCCCGGCATGGCAACCTCGGACGTGACATCTCCACTCCCGACCGGCATGACCCTTCTAGCTTGAGAGATCTGTGAGCTGTGCTGACTGAGCTGTAGAGGGAGGGCTACTGGGGCTTTTTATGCTGGAGCAGCGGATTTTCTCGACCAAAGCGTGGACGGGTAGGAGAGCTGTGGGGGTCTGATTAGTGGAGGGCCAGGAGAACAATGGGAAAGTCGGTAGAGCAAAGGGTTTTGGTGCAGAGCTGTTGGAAGGAGTAGGGACATGTAAAAGCTAGGCCAAAATGAGTTTTTAACTCATGAACTTTGGGAAACGCCTTTACATTTGGATATTGACTATTGATTGATTATTTATGTGAGATCTTGGAAAAAAGGCTCTTGTTAAAGCTTAGTACTTTGGTGTGGGTAATGAATAAATCATTACTATTAAATTAAATAAGCTTTACCGGTAAACTGCAGTGTTACACACTACAACTAGGCTGGGGGGGGGGGGGACTGAGTTTCTTTGCACAAACTGACTTTGCATTGGCATTGGGAACAGATCTTTTTAAGATTTTCGGTTTTTAATAGAAGGACAAGCTATTGCACCCATTCGGATGGTCACAGTCGGAGTTTTGGTAGAGATTTAAGGCAAAAATATTTACATAAAAATTTGTGTCCGGGTATTGCCCATGTCGAATTAGTTCACATTAATGGTAGCGTTCTGGGGGCAAAAGATTATTAATAAAGTATAAAATGGATAAATAAACTAGCTTGTGAATACTAAAACGCAACACGTTAAATTGGCTGTTTAACTTTAAAGTTAAAAGACAGTTAACGATCGTTGTGGAAATTTTTCATAGAATTGCCGCTGTTCAACATAATAAATAATATCACACTTAAAATGGTTGTCTGTATCCACATATATGTTAGGTTAAGTACCAAAGGCAGCCCCTCTAAGTCACAACTAGCTAGTGTCTGTGGGCTTTTTCCCCTAAAATAAAAGTAATAAAATCAAAATACAAGATACAAGATTTCAATAATGGCGCCATGACGAAGGAGCGCTGCGGTAATTTTGGAGCACTTTTCAAATAGCGATTGTGAGACTTTGTGATGTCCTTGGCGGAGACACACCTTAGCCCAGCGTGGGCACCAATGGTAATAAACACACGGACTACCAGAGTGTAGGCTACAGCTGATAAGACAGCGAACTT
>JAHWFP010050141.1:0-11090 GCA_023313725.1 Lithobius niger | reverse complement strand
CATTTGATTTTCTACCATCTTTGAATTTCAATCATCAAGCTCTCAATGCAGTAACGATTTAATTAGATTCACGAATCGCTTTCAAATCTGAGCGTGAGGAGTTAAATCATTCGAATCGTCGAAGGGTTAAATCACCGTTGTATAATAAATCAGTTCGAGTCCAGGCCTGCTACGATTTAAATCAAATCGCGAGTTGAGTGGTTATACCCTGCTGACTGATTCCTAGTGTCATTACCTCCACTTCATTTCAGCAAATCGATTCAATTCAAATCAGCACTAAACAATTTCGCTGAATCAAATCGAATCAAATCATGGGTTTGCCGATTCTCAACTAACATCCGTGAATTGATTTACTCGCAAGTTCTTCTCAAATCATTCTCAAATCGCGATTACAATAATCTGTCTTTGAATTGATTCACGATCGATTCGCGATTTAATCCAATCACGATTCTCAAACGTTATGCAAACAAATAATGATTTGAATAGCTTCGAGTATTTATTCAGATAAGTTTTGCAACATTACTTTTTCAAATCTCTCTCAAATCGCGAATTGATCTAAGTCCAGTTTGATTTGATCACGATTAATTCACGATTCAGTCAAATCACGATTCTGTTTGGTGATTTCTAACGAATCACGATTTGAAATGTGTCGAAGTTTCAGCGATTCACGATTTGATTCATACGCAGCGCCCACAATATTTCCAGATCATGTACATTAAATTCAGTAACGAGTGAATAAATAAATACACACAAATCGTTGCAAACAGGATTGGCAAGTTTTTGACATACGACAGGTTTTATCCGGTTTTTACCATGGTTTTCACCGTCACGTCAAAATCCCTTTTTGACACATAGTTTTTCACATGTTAAAAACTGCTAAAATACGTCATTATAGCCCCCAAAAATGTAAAGAAACAAATAGATAAGAAAATCACAACGATTTAAACCCGTGTACTGGAAACATAATTAATGACTAATTTTGTAAAGTGATTGTACGCCACAATGTGTTTTGTATCATAATAGTAATTAAGTCTAGTAAGTACAATGACTGCGATTCGAATCGTTATTTCTGTGAATCGCGATTCAAATATGAATCACCAGCTCAAATCCATTCAACAAAAAGTTGCCTAATTCAAATCGAATTGACTCGCGAATCGTGGCTTCTGTTTTTAATTCAAGTCAAATCATGAATCAAGTGTAAATGTTGCCGGATTCAAATCGAATCGAATCACGAATCGTGAATCGTGGCTGTTTTTAATTCAAGTCGAATCAGTATAAATGTTGCCTGAATCGAATCGAATTGAATCGTGAATTGTTGGCTACTGCATTTAATTCAAATCAAATCGATGTAAAGTCGAATTGCGATTCGAATGTGAATCACCAACTCAAATACAAACAAAAGTGTTGCCTAATTCGAATCGAATCGAATCGTGAATCGTTTGTAGAAATAGAATCGCGATTTCCGATGTACTGCAAAACTAAAACTTGAAATCGTGATTTGCTGTACAGAAATGAATACTTCATCAGAGTTAAATCGATTCGATTCTATTGGAATTCATACCGATTCAATCTTGAATCACAGCAACTGTTGTGTTCCCTTACTTCCAACTCGCGATTTGGAAATGATTTGATAGAATTATTGGCGATTGAATCAAATCACGATTCGATTTGTGCCCATCACTGCCGGGAGGGAGGAAGGAATGGCAGTTGTCGCCCCAGGCACCAGCCCAAGGGCGCCAAAATGCCAAATTAAAGTTCCACACTCTTTCAGTCTCAGTCAAGAGATCTTCCGCTGCTGTTAATTTATTCTTTCATTTCTTGGAGCCCTAAGAAATGTCTAAAGCGTATTGTTTGAAGTCGGAAAAGGCCTTAGAATACCTAAATAATCCATACCTAAATGTCCAGACCCAACTGAGTGATCTCACAGAGCTTCCCTAGACCCCAATCCTCCTATCATAAAATGTTTAAATAAGTGTATGTTAATTAAGTGTCTTAGCAACAGAGGCTATTGTGGTTGATGTAGCACCATACGAATATGCTTGTTTCAATGAATTGTAAGAACGCATCGCATGGTTTGAATGACTTGACCTTGACTGAGCTGCTAACAAAAACTTCGTTATTAACTGTATATACAGTATATATACATTTCGCTTGCACCTAACTAAAGACGATGTTTCGTACACAGAGAAAGCAGTAATTGTGACGCCCAATCCAAGCGCGAGATATTAATGTAATAGGGCGTGCATGTTCATTCTTTTTCACGGCATCTCTAAAAAAGAGGAAGCATTTTCATTTTTGGCACAGTAGCTATATATGAAAAAAAGGCGAGTGTGTTTATTCTTTGCACGGTAGTAATGAAAAAGGGCCAGCGACCTGCAATGTGAATGGTAATGTTGATCAACAGTAACAATCAGTTACAAACTAAATATTACGACGTGTATTGTTGACGGAAAGCTCTGGGCAATCCAATGCTGGGCCCCAACAGAAGCAAACGCCAATGCAGCAACAAACGGGACAGTGTGACATATGACTCGTGATAGACCCCAGCTAGTTAAAACTTAAGTAAATGTAGCGATAGCGATAATCATTTAGTTTCCGACAAAATGCCCCCTGAAAGATAGCATGCGTGAGAATTGAAAGCGCTGCATAACAGTACATAACATCTAGAAGCGCGCTAGCACTTCGCCGATAAAGTTAGTTACAGATAGTTAATATTTAATATTTTATTAGTGTTCAATGGCATCAAGTTGTTGCGTCAACAATGGTATTAAATATTACGTTAACCTTGGCGTCTTTTACACCAGCTGTTGAGCCAGAATGCCAGAACGCTGGAGGAAAGTGTACATCTGCGGCGTTCTGCTGATTTAATGCTACAGATTAGATTCTTTAAACCATTACAGTTATCGTAATAAATAGTTAAATACTAGTACATCCTTGTTGTAATGCTGATCTTTTAATTTGTCAGCAAGCTAGGCAAATAAATTTAGATGTAGTTGTCAACACACTTGCAGAAACAAAAAAAGACAAAAAGAATTTTAAACGCAACCACAAGCTAGAAATGCAAGTTGTATACGTGTAAGTAATAATCCACCCAAAACCAAAACTGGTATAAGAGCAGCCGCCAAGTTTCCAAAAAGTTCGGCTTTTCAAAGTAGTGATATCATTCAACCAGGGTAAGGCCGCCAAGGTTAATCCTATTATCCAAGTTAATCGCACCTACTAATAGTTCGAAAGTTAAATGAAAACTAGAAGACTGCTACTAGCGGTAGCAATCTTTAAGTTTTCATTTAACGTCCAAAGTATTATTCCGTGCGATTAACTTGGCGGCCTTTCCCTGGTTGAATGATATCACTACTTAGAAAGGCCGAACCTTTTTGGAAACTTGGCGGCTGCTCTTATACCAGTTTTGGTTTTGGGCGGATATCACAACTTTCATAGGCCTGTGAATACAAAGAATTTCACTGTCTAATAGTCACCTCTACCTTTTTTGTCTGGAGTGTCTATAAATTTTCTAATTCATAATTTTTACGTTTGCCATTGCTCAATTAGCCATTACACCAGCCAAATGGACATGGTTTGGCTTATTGTATGCCCATGTTTCACATCCTTAAGTCTATTTAACCCGATTTTTGAGCGCACTGGTTAACAAACGCTGATTTTCGTTCGCTTCGCTCACTCAATCAGCGCATCCCCCTTCATTTGGCCCTCCCGAGGTTAACGTTAATCATTCAATCATGGACACATACTACAAACTCACGGAATGGTAAATGTTCATACTGTTCTAATATTCTGGTGGCAGATGAAGATTACTAAAACTAATCAACTCACCAGCTGTTTAAAATTACTCGTCACTTACAATAGACTGCAAAAACAGTAGGTCTACATAAAATAAAATGTCCGCGTCACGTTATTGAGGACACTTTTTCTCCATAAAGAACACGTTCCCACCCGTGCTGACGATGTGCATTTTGTTTACTAATCTTCTTTCCAGCAAAATTGTCCGTTTTATCGTGGTGGGGCAGATAATTCAGTTTGGATTCGTGTACCGTAAAAAAAAAAGACCAAACCTGTGCAATAAAAGATAAAGATATTCTGTCTCTTAGTGAACCACCTATTTGCAAAAACAGGGCATTCTGACAATTAAGAACTGAAACGATAAGCGTGTAACACTTAAGCATGTTATAATCTAAGGTTGGATGACAATACAAACAATGGTTACAACAATAATTTTGCACTTACGAGCCACTTCAGCGCCACGTGCTTCTAGCTGCAACCCCCATTTTAGAAAAAGGCACTTCCCCCATATGACGCTTTTCCTGTCTGCCGAAATTTAGATCTGGCAACTTTCCCTAATCAGCTGTAGACGTGTCTTTATAGCTTATGAGAATTAACATGGGAGCCTGGTGATTAGCTAGTTACTAGGCAATAGTTACTAGTTACTAGTAACACTCAACGTTATTGAGAGCACATTTTATCCATAAAGAACACGTTCCCACATTTTCGTGTTGAGATTTTCTTTGTTACTGGACCCAAGACACCTGATTCAAACGATTTGCAAAGATTTCTACCGCATGGGGAATTTACACCAGTATGCTGAAATCACGTATAAGTTGGTTTCAGTTAAAAGACACAGTCTGCTAGTGAGCCGCCATCTGACAACAATTACACTCTAACAATTACGCTCTAACAATTAAGCTCCAACAACAATAAGACGTGTACTTGGCGGCAACACACTAGCGTGTGTCTAGATTAAATTAAAAAATTTAAATATTAAAATGTTACATTTGATTTGTCATAAAATGGTTTGCGGGTCCCTGGGTGTGGGGCGCACACTGGAATTTTGCAGGGGGGGCGCAGCATGACATAGTTACGCTACTGCGCAGGAGTCAAGACTTTTCTAGAAAGTGATTGAAAAAAACTACAGTAGGTAGCTGTGATACTGACAGCTTCAAAACTGGGTAAACACGCACAATATGGGGAGAAGCTGAGGCATTTTTTAGAAACTGAATACTGAAAGTGTCATTTTTTAGGTCCAAAAACGACTTCTCCCTTCCCGGCGATAAATAATGACCAGTCTCTTAAAGCTGTCTTTATCTGGTCTAGTAATTTAAAAACAGCTATGAAATGATCAGGGCAGGAACTAGATTTTAAGACCAACCAGGAAACAACAACGGGAAAAAAAATTCAATAACAACAGACATTTCACTTGGGAAGTATAAATCTGAAAAGGCTCCCTTACGAATCTAAGGGCCCATGTGCCATTGGCACCCAGGCACTGTGGCTTTTTGTATAGGTCCAGGCCTGTTTTTGTATAGGTTAGGTTAGGTTAGGTTAGGGTAAGTAGGTTATGTAAATTACGCTTTGTATTGTGGCGTTCAACGTTCGGTTACGACCTCAAATAAAATACAGGAAAGGAAAGGAAAATTATTTTTATAGCAGATGCCATGTTCCCAACGTTGACGAAAATAGCATTACAAATTATTACAATCTTTGGATTTAAAACATCCACAAATGTGAAACAATAAAAGGCACCTATTGGAGTCAAACGTAAACTGAATTTCAAATTTCAAGCATATCTTTCGCATAAATTATTTTATCTGAGTAGAATTAGCTAGTAATAAGTAGTAGTACCATGGAGGAAGGAAGTAGGAATTCCTTCCTCCATGGTAGTACTAGTAGTAGTATCTGCATGAAATCAACGATGTTGAGGTAGCTTTCTCCTATTGAAATCCTTTATGCACAGCTCTGAAACAGGACTTTCTGTTGTCTGCTCGGTAAAACCCGTCGATCTATACAATTTCCAAAGCGTTCTGTCGCATTATTATTTCAATTATTAACAAAACCGGTTAAGTGTGCCGTAAAAAAGAGGGTTATATGATTGAAGTTTCACTTTACTTGTTAAAATGTACACGGATAAAATTTGGATGGTTTTTTAATTGAAATAATCAAATATACAATTGAGAAAATTGCATCTGTTGTGCTTTACGTTTCAAATATATGATTAGTACAGCACAACAGCACTTAAACAGATGCAATTTTCTCAATTGTACATTTGATTATTTCAATTAAAAAATCATCCAAATTTTATCCGTGTACATTTTAACAAGTAAAGTGAAACTTCAATCATATATCCCTCTTTTTTACGGCAGACGTTTTTGTTAGTAATCCGTGTACCTTTTGTACGGCTATGGCGTCGTGCTACAAATGTTTATGCATGCATTGTTTATGCATGGATTGTTTATGCATGCATTGTTGCTGGCCATTTGAAACAATTTGTGACTTGGGTCAAGGCCTCAATAAAATCAAATGAATGAATGAAACAATTCAACTCAGCTCTGAAAGCCTGCATTTATGAAATAAATATGCCATTCTATCGTTTCTAGCTGCCAATTTCGAGGCCGAAATTAACAACGTAGCTTAGTTTGGTTTAAATCTAAATGCGCTTAGCTGAAACACGGATTCTTTCATTCATTTATTCATTTATTAATCCAGAAGCCATGGCCCAAAACCGTACGCTCCTAACCAGTGGTGGCGCCACAGGGGAGGGGGGGGGGGCAGGGGGGCGAGAGCCCCCCCCCCGTCGGGGAAGCCTTGCCCCCCTATCGGGGAGTAACCGAGATAGTCGTCGGGGAACAGCCGGAAGACTGAGTCCACACGACGACATAAAATTCGTAAAAATTTGGGGAGGAAACGTTCAAAATCGAGTTTGCCGTTTTGCTTCAGTAGTCCTCATCACCTCCATATTTAAGAGCTGTTGTAGTTAATGCAGAAATTTGAACTAAATCTGTACAAAACAAAAGTTGTTAAGAAGTCTAGTTAAGTTTTCGTCATTTGAATTCGTGATACCAATGAACTGAGCGAAAATCGTGTACAGTAAGTGGCTAAACTGAAAATTGATTTGCTGCGTTAGACCGTCAATTCCATGATTTGACAGGCATCTTAGTTATGAGACATGTTTGGGATGCCAATATCTTACCAGTTATTTCTAAAAGGAGGAGGCCCGATTTTAAAAGCCCAACGCACAACACGAATGACGGCCAACTGTGTGTTCTTGTTATTGTTAAATATTTTTCAAACCTAAATTATTCAGTGTTAGTTAACGCTAATTTAATAATATTAAAAAAAAATTGATTCATCAGTTAATTTAATTTGTAAATAAAATGTGTAAAAAAACACAGAATTTTGGTCACAATTAGGTTTTTACGACCTCTCATGCTAAAGAATGTTTACGAAAAACATCCGACATATGCTTAACAATGTGGTGCAAACGTGTCTTGGAAAGCCCAAAATAGGTCCTCAAATAGCGTAAAATGCTTCAGCTTCCACTGGGGGGAGCCACTGGGGGAGCTTGCAGCGCTCCCCCACACCCCCTAGCTGGTTTCGGCGGGCCCCTGCTAAAGTAGTAAAAATATAAACAAAAAATGATCGTTTTCTTTGCCCCCCCCTGTCGGGGAATCATTGCCCCCCTATCTGGAATTGCCTGGCGCCACTACTGCTCCTAACAACAAATGCTAAACACTACACACGAAAAAGAACCAGAGAACTAGAGGACTAAAGGACTAAGCATGCCGTACACTAGAAAACACGAAACTCTGGCTGCCATAAAACACTTGGTGCAGACACTGAACAATCCGCAAGGAACACTCCGCACGACACCGCGCACATCACACAAAAACTATGGCAACTCAGATCAACACTCAAACTAGGAGAGGGCAGGCTCCTGCTGGGCACATGCTACACCATGATCCCCGTTGCCTTACAGAATCTGGCAAGGAGTCGTAACTTCCGCAACGGCGATTTACCTACGGTGGCCGATAACAATAAATCTAACGTCGGCTGTTCAGTAACGAACGTGGCGAAAAGGCTTCGATAACGTTGGTACAAGGGACAAATCACAAGAAAATGTTGCGGCGTCAAGTCAACGTGACACACAGTGCAAAGCGGGGAGTCCACCCACCCAAAACGGAATTGATGGCCGCGTAAAAGCGAGTGACCCGTTCGCAGTCGTGACAACACTCTGGCATCCGCAAAACTCAACCTGTCTAACACCGGTTGCTTCCCAAAGTGCGGCTGTACTCGAAAAAGGGTTCTTCCCGTGTCTGCTACCATTCATTTTGCTACTGCCGGAGAGACCACTGGTGGAGGAGCGGCCGTCGATCAGCCACAGAGACCGGCGACCTATAGGATCTCTGTGTTAAACTTTCAACTTTGAGAGCTTATAACTCCATCAAAATTAAAAAATTTAAACCAAATTTGGAATCTAGCCAATGACTAGTCAAGCCTGTCTACAGTCCAAAAATTGTGAAATTCAGTCTAGCCAAACCCGAGATACAGAGAGGGGCCAAATAGACAACTTCTTGTTCTTGGTTCTAATGCTGTGGTCTTGGTCTTGGTCATGTTCTGGGGATGTACCTTTCGTCTGTCCTCTCTACAAGTCAAACTATTTGTCCTGTAAAGCTGGTTCTTAGCTCATTTTACAGGTATTGCCCCGTAGATGTGCCCTTTCCATAAGGCCTTTTCTAATTGGTCAAGTGGTTCAGGGGTTACGGAGCTTTAAACGACAAGATTGATTGTTTTCCATTGTTTTAAACATTGTTATTATGCAACAATGCCATTTAGCCAAACGCCAGCTGCAAGACAGAGACTGAAGATTAAAGGATTTGTTTCTATTGTTAACACTAGCGATAGCCAGGTTAGTAAGGGCCATAGCTATTTACCGAGCTTAAAGGCGACGCAACAAATCAAACAACAAATTAATTATAAAGGTGTCACACAAACCTACCCCTCATCCACCACCACACCTCTTTATTACGATTCTCAAAGTAACACGGATTAATATATAAAAACGTATCGTTAAAAGTTAAAAGTAATGGTCTAAAAGTCAAAATCTGTAAGGAGCACGGACAAGCTTTGACTGTAAGGGTCTAGGTGTCAAATTTGGCCAGTAAGACGCTCCTAAGCATTAGACCCTTACTAACCAGTGATCATGTTAATGACTTAAGAAGGCAAATTGGAAATTAGCCAACAACGAAAATCATACACTAGAAATAACGTAGTTTAGTAAGCCACCTTTATGCACTTACGTTAAATCGGAGTGGCATGACCCGAATTCGAACCGGTCACCCAGTTTGCCCCCAGATCACCTGCATAGTGCCTTAATCTCTCCGTTGCACTCCGATGAAACGTTAAGTGTATAAAGGAGGCTTACTGAACTACGTTAATTCTAGTGTACGCGATTTTCGCTGTTGGCTAAATTCCAATTTTCCAAAATATTATTTCCAGCGATTGATGTCTATTTATTAATATCTTAGTAACTCAGACAGAATGGGTGTACACGCTTACGCTTGTAGCAGGTTGTCTTGCTTGGAATCGCTACCATGTTATCAAACCGGAAAAAAATATCAACCTAAAGCATAATAGGAAACCAGACCCCCACTATTATTGGATCATCTCATGGGTCTTTATAGGACGATTTCGGACAGCTGTTCGTCAAAAACCGGTTAGTAAGGGTCTAATGCTTAGCAGCGTCTTACTGGCCAAATTTGGCCAAAAAAGGGTTCAAAGGGCCAGTTTGCCCTTCAACAATAAACTTTTTAGCAAAGACATAACACGTGCACGAAGAATGGATGTGGAGTTTGCTGAGTGGCATTGTTCAGTAATTACAATGGTTAAAACAATGTAAAACAATCAAAATGCTCGATCAGGGAACCGTAACTCCGGAATGGATCGACCAATCGAAAAAGTGGTCTCTCTGAGGATGAAGCCCAGGGAAATTGCTGGCTAAGATCATATTTCATATTTTAGGTAGGTGCAGTAGTTTTTTCTGAAACCGTGTCACACAAGAAGAAGAAGAACAACAACAACAAGTGAACAGTTTTCAAATTTACGTGTGGCTCCGTACTTTTACTCTTGCACGGAATTGCATAAATGTTGGTATAAAGTTGGGAAAAGTTGCTATCTACTATCTGGCCAAGTTTGGTCGAAATATATTGAATAGAAACGGAGAAATTAATAGTTTTAGTTTTGCTGGAGAGTGGACTTCAATCATATATACAGTATCGCCGTGTATGATACCAGAAAACGGTACGGGTTAGAGAAGCAGTTGCTAGCTTTCGCCCAAACACTGATAATGAACAACAAAACAATCAGACAGCAATAATTAGACGCTATGAATCCAACAATCGGAACTTGATGGGCAAAGCGCTGCTTCTAGACTCCATAAAAACCGAACAAAGAATCAAAATTGAAGACAAAGTTGGTGATTTGATTTGCTAGTAGCCTTTTTCCTCTTAGCTTCTCAGCTACATCTTCCGCCATTTGAAAGGTAAGTAACGATACTTTTCAAACCTAAAGTATTCAGTGTTGGTTAACGTTAATTTAATAATATTAAAAAAAAATTAAATTCATAAGTTGATTTCATTTGTTAATAAAATGTATACGAAAAAGGTAGAATTTTGGTCACAATTAGGTTTTTACGACCTCTCATACTAATGAAGGTTTACGAAAAACATCCAAAATTTGCTTAACAATATGGTGCAAACGTGTTTCGGGAAGCCAAAAATAGGCCCACAAATAGCGCAAAATGCTTCAGCCCGCTGGGTGAGCTTACAGCGCTCCCCCTGTGCCCCGGATCCCTCTGGTTTCGTCGGGGCCCTGCTAAAGTAGAACAAATTTTAACGAAAATAGTTAATTTTCTTTGCTCCTCCCCTGCAGCCGATATCATTTAATGCCGTTTATGATGCCAAGATGTATGTAATAAAGTTAAAGTTAAATTACGCTTTAACCCACTACCCCCCCCCCCTCCACACACACACACATTGGCTGACGTTGGCCCCGCCCTGTCCCCAAGTACGCCAACTATTTAGAAAACCTTCCCCAACTCTTTGCTGTGTATTCGTCCTTGAATCTGCCCTTGTCAGATTGTCAGAAAAAAAAAAGTCCGCTTCGTCAGGAAATCACAACCTACCATCCATTAAAAATGTGCACAACCACTGCCACCTCTATACACGGGTTCTGTCACCTCTATGCACCGGTGGCAGCACAGGGAGCCGTCACAAAATACTCTTGGTGTGCCGGCCTTTTTTTTTTTT
>JAHWFP010050138.1:0-29039 GCA_023313725.1 Lithobius niger | reverse complement strand
GGGGGGGTGATTTGTGTGCCAGTATGCGCAACAATTTGAAGACGGTCGAACATGGACATACATAATACAACACCTCACCAGTGTTCCAAACAGTGTTTTCAGTACCTCAGATTCAGCAAGTTATTAGTATTTTACTAACCTTTTTAAAAATTCCTTGCCGCTTACAGAAAGAAAAGTACACGTTTTTGAATTTATGACAATTGTAAAAAAGCTCGCAGAAAAATGCAGATGTAGACTTTACTGTTGGGTATTGCTGAGATGGTTAGGAAGAGCGCAGGAAAGCCGTCCTCAGTCATCACTGCACGGAAAAGAACCTGCAGGGGTCAATCGTTTAGATTCCACCACGTACCGCACGCTGTTATTCGTAACTCCAATAGGTTCTCCTTCATGCAGTGCTGAGGAAAAGACGCACGGCATCATGGGGTAGCCTCGCAGTCAATACAGTCTGTACCCAGAGATATCGAGGAGGTTACAATTTGTAGGGGTGTACACCAGATTTACCGACTTGTTTAATCGAACGACTTTATTGAATTTGCCAAAATTCGCCGACTCTTTTGCACAATACGTGTACCGTCTTATCCTTACTTGGCGTTATTATAAAACAGCGTTTTCAGGAGACGTTAGTTATAGTACAGCCAACAAGAAAAAATTTAGCCTCGGTGTTGTAGGGTACATGCATAACAGATATGGTAGTAGACACGCAGTTCTTTAGTACAACCGTATAATATATAGTAATAATTATAATAATAATAAAACACTTTTCCACAATGAACATGGATGGTGGACGGACGGAAGGGGTGTGAGCCGCTGACACCGCACCAATGCTACAAAAAAGGAAAAACAGACATGTTCAACGTGACAATGGTTAAGCTGACCTTTTCAGGAATTTTGTGAACGACTCAGTTAAGAGCTTTCGACGGAAACCAGACTTAGTTCTGCAACAGTCTGTACCCAGAGATATCGAGGAGGTTACAATTTGTAGGGGTGTACACCAGATTTACCGACTTGTTTAATCGAACGACTTTATTGAATTAAGTGGGCTACACACCGTTGCAGAACTAAGGGCATTCCAAATTGGGACGACCCGAACCGAGAAAAGGTTTTTCCTACAGTCGAGGTGTGAACTCTGTACAGCCAGTTTCCACGGGTGCCCGCGTGTACCATCAAGATTTGGAACCCTGTCGAAGAACGGAAGGTCCACTTGAATGAGGTCGTGTGAGATTTTATAGGTTAAGATAAGATCACACCTCAGTCTTCTTAGTCCGAGGAGCTCCAGACAAGTCTTCTCTAGTCGATTAAGATGATTAAGGGAGCGAAAGCCTGGAAGTCCCTTGGTGAATTTGCATGGAACAGACTCAATGCGGTCAATATCGCTTAGTAGGTAAGGTGACCACACAGGTGAGGCGTGTTCCAAGAGAGGATGCACAAAAACCTTGAACGCCCACACCTTGGTACGGATGTCACCTGAACTGAAGCATCTGTTCACAACTGTTCACGGAGCATCTGTTCACATAGTAGGTGTCGGCCAGTAAGAGCTTTTTGAAGGCCCAAACGGCAGATGTTCAATGGAAGGAACCACCATCGTATCAGTTGTTTTTTGCCGTAGGAGGGAGGAAACCGGAGTACCCAGAGGAAACCCTCGGGTACTCCGGTTTACCCAACATGATTCCATTGAAATCTACAGTGATTGACAAAAGTGATTTTTTTAACTATCATTTTGGTAACGGGAATGAATTGTAGATTTAAAATGTTCTGACCAGTAAAAGCAAATTAATAATTAATTTTTCCGACTGTTTTGCCGACAGGCCAAACATTTGAGGGATGCGACCAGTATCTTGCACAGATAGACCCCCGAGAGGGCACGGGCAACTTTTAGTAAAAGGGCATAATAGCCTTTTTACTGGGAATCTTTGGTTTTTTTTTGTGTGTGTGGTATGTTTTTGCCCTTTTGTGCCGGTCTCCTGAGCCTTTTTGGTCCCTTTTTGACCTTATAGATGTTTTAGGCCTTTTTTAGGCTTGCAGACCCTTTCTCAAGCACCGCTTCGCCAGAAAATGACTATATTAATTTTTTTTCACGAAAAAAGCAATGCCCCCCTCCCCCCCCCCCCACCCCACATTGCCACCCTCCTCCCCCTCCCGTGCACCCCACGGGGTGCGACAACCCCCTGCTGCACCCTCACTGTAAAATCGTCCCTGACTGCATCACGTTTTGGTGTCGTCTTGGTGACGCTTGGCATTGGAAAAAATGATGACTCAGCCCCCCCCCCCCTGCAAGAATTGGAGGGGAGGGGGGAAAGAACGAATTGCCTCGGGCCTCACCTGGTTGGGTGTCTCGCCTGGACTTACTTATGGAAAGCGTAAAGCCACAATGCTGTCGGATTTGCAAAATGATTAGTTAGGCTTACCGGTTAGTCGTCCTATCAAAATCTCACCACTCAAAATATGATAGCCGCCAAAATCGTCGAAAATGGTCCAAAATGACCGTTTTTCTCGAAACCTACAAGAGATATGACATAAGGTATGGTACCTACCTACATTGTACATTACATTATTGTAAACAGCTTTTGTTTCAAACGTTTTTGTGTACCACTAACGGTTCTTGCATAGGCCAAAATGGAAAAACTTGAGTGAAAATTTGGCGCCGTTTTGGCCGCCATCTTTAATGCTCAAGGTTTTCACCTTGGTACCATACAGAATCTTATGTGAACGTCCATTTGATTAAGTTCCAGCGATAAAATGCTTTACATCCCTTCGTGCAAGAGTCTCACTCAAAAAAGGGTATACACTGTTAGGGACTTTGCGAGGGTTCTCCTTTCGTGCTCCCCCCCCCCCTCCACGCCCGACTGCAGCAAAACAAGGTTTCAACAAATTGTTACGCTCCATTTGGTTTTATTAAAGTGTATATGAAACAAAACTCACAAGGTCCAAAGATGCCGTCTGGTTTCAGCCAATTAAAGTAGTGCTGTCAGAACAAAAATGGCTGCCACCAAGTTGTTACGTTGTGTACCAACCGTAACCGAAAAGTGTTTCCCTTAGAAAGTAGCGATATCATCCCCGCCAGCAAACAACCACTAAGCTAATCCCACCAACTATTAGATCAAAGGTTAAATAAAAAACCTGACTATTGGACTATTGCTACAATCCGTAGCAATGGTCAAGTTTTTCATTTATCGTCTGAATCAATAGTCTGTGGCATTAGCTTAGCGGTTGTTCGCTGGTGGCAGTGATATCACTAACTTTCTAAGGGGAACACTTTTCGGTTACAGTTCTGTTGGTACACAATGTAACAACTTGGTGGCAGCAATTTTTGTTCTGACATCACTACACTGGTCGGCTGAAACTTGGCAGCTTCTTTCACCCTTGTGGGTTTTGTTTCAAATATCACTTCTCTTGTAGTATTTTGTTTTTTTTGGTGTTATCTTATTTTTGCAAGTGCCCAGTTAGAAGTTCAATCGGTGGTTTTTTATAGTGGGGTATGGGGGGAGGGGGGTGATACCATTATTTTCTTTGGGGAACACTATTCGGCCAGTACCTGGGTTGAGCTTGCTACACTATGAAGAAAAATTGGTGGCAGCTATTTTTATTCTGATATTACTACTGTCACTGGCTGAAACTTGGCGAATACTTTCACCCTTGTGGCTTTGGTTTCTAATATCACTTATTTTGTATTTTTCTTTTGGTTGACTGTTATGTTTGCCAATGCCTAGTTAGTGGTTTAATGGTTTTTTTAATTGAGCGTGGTTTTTTTGTGGTGGGGGGGGGTCTACAATTTTGATATTGAACTTGTGCTCAGTTGCCTGTTGTTTTGGTCGAAAAATACCCTGTACCTTTTTTGATGGCACGTAGGCTACTGAACATACTTATCTACTATCTGGCCAAGTTTGGTCAAAAAATATTGAATAGGAACAGAGATATTTTTTTTTAAGTTTTGCTGGTGTGCGGACTTCAATCATAAGTTGAAGCGTTTGTTGATGTGTTTTTGGTGGCTTTTTAGGGTTGGTGTTGTTTGTTTTTAGAGAGCGCGAGTCCACCGTTACCAGTCGTCCATTTACTTTTACCACCGGATTTAAAACAGAAATTTTTATTTAAATTGTCAGAGGAAATAGGCCAGAAGAGTAAACGCATTAATCACACCACAGCCAATGCACAACCAGTTCATGAGGGACAGCCACTCCAGGGAAGGTGAGCATTGCATTGTGATGAAGTTTAGCTCCTGAAGGAATCCCCTCTTTATGATATGTCCTCGTACACCTGGGAGCAAACTGTGCAGGTTTTCAATCGGTGATAGTTCTACTTTAGGCAGCATCAAAGGTGCTTCCCGGCTGACGGATGGATTGCAAACCTGTCTGCAAGTTTTGACATGTCAAAACTGGTTCATGGGAGTTTTACATGAGCAAGAAGGCCATCCATCCGTCAGCCGGAAGCACTTTTGATGCTACTTAAAGTGGAACTATCACCGATTGAAAACCTGCACAGTTTGCTCCCAGGTGCACGAGGACATACCATAAAGAGGGGATGTGGGTATAGACAAATAATAGAAGGATTACCGCAAAAGACCTATTGTAGAGATAACGGGAGAGGTGAGCATTGCCTTAATGTGGATCAATCGACCAGTCACGTTGATCAGTCTAAGAAACAGATTGGTTATAAACAAACCCCAGGGAATAATTTAATTTGATTTATTCAGGAACCTCGGTCATGCGTTCTACATAGTGTGATGGAAGAGCCAAAAGTAACCTTGGCAAAGGCAGACTGGCCAATTTAACAGCAGTGTTAGAAATGCTACCCGAACAATTAGCTTCTGCACCGAGCACTGAAACAATTAAACAGTCAACCTCCTCGCCTGTCGTTCACTCCACAAGTGCGCGTCAAGTGGCCAGGCTAGCACTCATTTTGGTATAACTTGACACACCATTCTTGTTCCCGATTTTCCTTTTTTGCCTGCTGGAAAATGCCACGAAAGAAGTCTCAAGTGTCTGTACCCAGGCGAATAGTTGATATCGGTACCAGTCCGAAACCAGCTAGAACAATGGTCATTGAAAAAGGAGAAGCTATGTTGATAATTTGTTGTTGTAAATGCAATGACAGCATTTTGTTTTCTAATTCTGGTATCAAAGAACCCCATGACCAGGTGGAAAACTTAGGCATCATGTTTGTGTGCAGATCTTGCAGGCTTGAAAGCAGAGTAGCGGCACTAACCCAGCTTGTGGAAAATCTCATTGTTGAGAAAACTGAAATTGAGATAAGCGTGAATGCAACTGTACAAGCAATACAGACCCGACAAGAATGTACTGATAAGAAACTCAAAGACACTCAAGGGCAACTGGAGAAAAAAGAAAAAGAAATCAAAGATCTTCATGTATACTTGTCCAGCTTGCATACTGGAATGGAGAACAGCCCCAACAAAAGTGATCTTGACACCGCTAAAGAAGGGACCGCACATGCAGTTGTAAACCCCCATAAAATTTCGTACGCAAACATGCTGTTCGCAAGTAGCACTAGCAAAACAGGTGTCCAGCAAAACAAAGATAGACCTAGGCTTGTAACCAGTGAGGATTGTACCAGGTACATGGCTTTTGAATTAGCTGAACGTGAAAGGCGCAAGAGAAATTTGGTGATTTATAATGTTGAAGAAAGTTCTGAAGAGGAGGCTGACATACGGAAGGAATATGATACTGGTATTATAAGCAGTATTCTGGAAAAGCTCGAAGTCAAAAATGAAGTCCATGTACATCAAATATTGAGGCTGGGAGCACGTAAACCTGGATCTATTCGTCCTATGCTCTTAAAAACTGGAAGTCAACTTGAGAGGGACACTGTTTTGGCTGGTGCTTTCAAGTGCAGTAACATTAGGTTTGGGCAAAAACAGGTGGGGATCTCTCCTGATCGTACTCCAGCCGAAAGGAAAGAAGTGAGTGATCGTAGGGTCGCAGATCTTGAGAAGAAAAAAAGTAAACAAAATCTTGAAAGCCTCCAAACTCAGACATCCATACCAGCCATACCCAGCCTTGAAAAGAAGGATTGACTGTCTATTGCTCTCATAAACTGCAGAAGCATTAAAAATAAGGGGATTAAGTTGATGGACTTGGTACAGGATCTTAAACCTAATGTTATTGTTTGCACCGAAACTTGGCTTAGTGCTGATATTGGCGACAATGAGATTGTTCCTCCTGAATACCAATCTTACAGAAATGACAGGTCAAATCACGGGGGCGGAGTCCTAATTCTGGTTCACAAGAGTTTATCCAGCGGCAGTGTTGATATTAACGTGGGAGATAGTGAGATTTGCTGCTGTTCTATTAGGCTTGATGATAGGAGTCTTGGTATTGTTGCTGCTTACAGACCGGAAAAAGATGAGAATATGTTTGATTCCATTCTTCAATTTTCTAAAGAGCTGCAAACTCAGGTGGATAATATTATTATTGCTGGGGATTTTAACATCAGGGGTTTTGATTGGTCTACTGGCGAAATCTCGCAGAACAGAAACTTTTCGTATGAGCTTCTCGACGGATTGTTCACAATGATGGAAGCGACGGGAACTGAGCAAATTGTTGAAAAGCCAACTCGTATTTTTGGTAATACGAGAAGTGTGTTGGACCTTATCTTTACTGATATTACTGAAACTTGTAGCGTGGATATTCTGCAAAAATTCAGTGATCATCATATCGTCTATGCCACCTGTCACATTTTTACAAAGAAGGTTACTAGCTCTAAAGAGTATACTAAGTGGGATTATTGTCATGCTGACAAGGAAAAACTACATGAGCTTCTCGGAAAAAGTTACGAAAAGTTTAAACGGCATAATGGAAATTTGGATGAGCTGGTTGATATTTTTATGAACGACCTGGACATTGCCATGACTACCTGTGTCCCTAAAAAGACTGTGAAAGTGTCTAACAATAAATGGATTTGCAAAGAAACCAAGAGTTTAATTACCAAACGTAGGAGGATTAGAAAAACGCTTCAAGGTAATTATTCGCCTGATCACCTATACAAATTGGAAGATCTTAGTGCGCAAATTGTTGATAAAATGAGTGAAAATAGGGAACATTATGTTAACAAGTTGTGCGAGGAATTTGCTACCAAACCGAAGAACTTTTGGAACTACATCCGAAATTTCAAAGGAAGTGAATCCGCAGTATCCCAGCTGAATGTTAATGGACTCTGTGTTGTTGAAAACAAGGCTATTGCTAACACTCTAAATGATGCTTTTAGCAAAAACTTTTCTAGTCTCAACAACAAGGCACCTTTACCCGATGCGTCTATTGCACCGACTGATGTGATTGAACAGATTGTGGTGACTTATAATGGCATCCTTAGATTGATTCAAAATCTTGACTCGTCTAAATCTCCTGGTCCCGGAGGTATTCCTGTACCTATACTTAAATTAAGTGCTGAAGTGTCCGCAAAATATCTCGCCATTATCTTCAATGAATCCATTAGCAGTGGATATGTCCCTTTAAAATGGAGGACCGCTACAGTGGTACCATTACATAAGAAGGGCAGCAAACAGGATCCTAACAATTATCGACCTATTTCACTTACATCAAATCTTTCTAAGATGCTTGAACACATTGTCGTGAAACACTGTTTTTGCTATCTGCTCCGAAATAATGTGCTTCGTGCTAACCAGTTTGGCTTCAGAGAAGGGGCCTCTACTGACTTACTTTTAGTGGAATTGTGCCATAAGATTGCTGAAGGCATTCAAGGAGGAGGGCAAGTTGACGTTATCAGTATTGACCTGGAAAAGGCCTTTGATAAAGTTCCGCATGCCTTACTCATCCATAAACTCCGTATATATGGTCTTGGTCACATGGCTGATTGGTTTGCATCTTTTTTAAACAACAGAACACAATGTGTCGTAATCAATGGTGTTGCTTCTGAGTTCAAAAACGTGCTTTCTGGTGTGCCTCAGGGATCAGTCTGTGGACCCTTTTTGTTCATTGTTTACCTGAACGACCTTATGCAGATTATAGGAGATCATGGATCAGCTTTTGCTGATGACAGCACGATGATGAAAAACATCTGCATACAACTTGATTCCATCGCTCTCCAGGAAATTATTACGAATGTGGTTAACTGGTGTTCAACCTGGGGAATGTCAATCCAGCCTCTAAAGTCTGCGGTCATGTCTGTATCAAGAGGAAAAACACCTATTATTGTTGACTACAAAGTGGGTAATGATGCACTTCCTAGAGTGGAGGAGATGAAGATTTTGGGTGTTACTCTAAACAACACTCTTAATTGGAATTCCCACATTAGTGACATTATAAATCGTGCGGGAAAGCAATTGCGATTTTTGAGTAGAGTGTTACGGGGTTTCACTCCTTCGACTAAACTCACTGCCTACAAGAGTATGGTTAGATCAAAATTGGAGTATGCTGCTGTGGTATGGGACCCCTACCTGGAGGTCCAGATTAATATGCTTGAGGCTGTCCAGAGGCGTGCCATCAGATTTGTAGAAAACGATTTCAGCTGGTTTGCTAGTGTTAGTGAGATGGCCGAGAAATTTAACTTGCATAGTTTGAGAGATCGTAGAAAGGATAGCAGGCTTGCTCTCCTTCACAAAATTGTGCATGGTCGTACCATCTTGGATCCTGATAGTCGGCTTACTAAACCAAATTTTGCTGGACGAAACGATCATCCCATGAAGCTTGGAGTTTGGCAGCCAAGCACTGACTATTTCAAGTGCTCGTTTTACCCAAGAACTGTTGTTGAGTGGAACAAGCTGCCGATTGAATGTGTACGTCACACCAATCTCTCTGGTTTTAAAACTTCCTTGGGGAAACTTGCCACTGGCTATCTTGTTAAGTAATTGTTGGTTGATATTTTGCTTTTGTTTTTAGTTTGATATGTACAGTCGTACATAATTTTTAAATTAAATTAAAATTGTCCCAGGGTACACACTACCAAAAATATTGACTGCACTATTCTCCATATTTGTGGATAGTAAAGTTTCGCAATACAAGAATTTCTGCAAGCTTTGGTCAAATATGCAGAGGCGTATAATCTACGAACTAATTGCATTACACACTATCCTACCATTGGCACTACCCGGACAGGCCAAGCAGTGATAAAAATTCATTGGACAATTTACGAATTGGGAAGTTTTTGTTAAGGCTTTCAATAACGAGTACGAAGGAACGGATTGCGAGGAAAGACAATTCAAAGAACTTCAACAGAGGACACAGCATTTTTCTCAATCTATCATGACTTTTGTATGCTGCATCGACGCTTACTATGAATGTATACATCCGGATGCACCGGGAAGCATTGATTTCAAAAGATATAAGAATGCGCTTTGATCTCATTCTTACTTATAAAATATTGCGAAATCTGATTAAGGTGGATTTGCCATTCTTTGACCTGGCACCCCTCTTGCAGGTTACTAGAGGCCATTCCTGGAAACTTGCGACCCAGGGTTCAAGGCTTGACTGCAGGAAACATTTTTTCTCTATACGCGTGGTAAAAGCCTGGAATGCTCTGCGTTCTGGGACTGTGAGCGCAAACACTGAGTCCGGATTCTGGCGGGAGCTCATGACTGAGGACCTTCGTCCTTACCTCACGATCGGTTCACAAGCCTCCTCCTCCAACAATTAACGTACATTAGAACGACTCACTCTTCGTCTTTTTTTTTTTTTTTAAATGGTACGGTATTAGCGGCTTACACCCCTTCCGGCAACCATCCACTTAGTAGTGGTAAATTACATTATTATTATATCTCGACAAGATACATCTCAACTTTCGAGCTTCTTGTACAGACGTACATTTGCATTATTAAAGCAACGGGTGGTTGAAGGAACTGAATTAGTAGATTAATGTTGAAGCAAAGGTTGTATTCTGCTCCAAATACATCACATGAAAGTGTGGAATCCGTGTTGACCTGGGACACAATAGGGGCAGCAAGCAATAGCAACGTGAACGCCACTGGCAAGCAAGACGACTTGGTGGCGATTGATGGAGCCGCGTATCAACCGACAGGAGTTGGGGAAATGGTGCCAACATGTTCTATATGGCGATCTTCGATCCACATGGATCTCTACGAGGAAGATATGGACCTCCCGTGAAAACATAACCCCACCCACACCTGTTAAGATGGGTGCAACACATAAGCAAAATAGTATAGTACATGCTAAGGAGAAAGCAGACTGCAACCATAACCAAGAGAAAGACTGGAGTTTGTGTTCCTGCCATTAGGAGCCACATTATACCAACCGTTGTCCAGATTTAAGCGCAAAATACGGGAATCGATACTTCTTCCCGATGCCTCTTGCCGGCAGACCCTGGAGTGACAAAAGGCCCTTAAGCGTAAGAGCAACAATTGGCGCACACAGTCAAGTGATGCTAAACAAACAATGACGTACATCAGCATGTCGAATATCAACAACGGTGGATGAAGAACAGTACAGTCCAAATGGGACACAATTACCATCAATGGCGGTATGCATAGGGGATTTCAACATACAAGCACTGGTCATTTCTGGAGACATGTCATCCCTCATTTCAGAGGACATAGCGAGCTCAATGGAACATGACGGTCACAAGAGCTAATATGACATTAAAATAACGTTCATTTTAGCGAATTCGAACACAACAGGCAAACCATCCTTGAGATCGGGAGATGGGGAGCTGTTGCATCTACCCCTGGTAAATTTACCATAAACAGTAGATCGTGTAATTCTCGGGAGAGACTTATTGTATCGGACTGCAGTCATCTTGGACATATGCGATGGTGGATGGCACAACACACGTGGGAATCTTACACCATTTGTGAAAAATGGAGAAGAGCACAAGATGGAAACTGTCATGGACCGGAATACTGAGAGAGAGGAGCATGATTTGAAGCTGATAAATGAAAAGGTACCCAGGCCACATTGTATCCCTCGGCAGAAGATAAAGCTTTCGAAGTGCATTTGACATCAAGATCGGATCGGACTGGCATATACCGTAAATCGTGGATTAAACGCCCATGGGCTTATGCAGTTAATTTGGCAAAAATAGGAGGGTGGGCTTTAAATAAAGCATTATCAAATTTCTAACCTTTCTGGACATCTATTACAGAAAATTCGAAGCTTTTGAACGATCTCTGAAAGACCAATTTTTACGTCCTTTTAATTGCTGTGAAGAAGGGAGGAGGCGTAGGTGAGAGATGGCCAGGCCTTGTGCAGGTGCTAGGAGCTAAAGGAAGAGTCCACTATTACTACAGGGAGGGAGAAGGGGCTAGTAAACATAGCAAGCAGTGCTATCTTTATTCACATCATATAACTTTTAGGTAATTTCTTGTAGAAAAAAGACAAATTGAGAGGTGGGCTTTAACTCACTATTTCATGATTCTGACTTTACAGCATTTTAAGGGGTAGGCTTTATCTTCAACTGGGCTTTTAATACACGAAAAGTACGGTATAAACACAAAATAGTACTGCAACTGTGGACCAAACCGATTTGCCTACCATATAGAGCTACTAATACTGGGACTAGGAAGTTGATTTGAGCGTAAGTCAATGAATGGCTGGCAAATGATGTCCTAGAAGCATGTACGTCATCATGGGCAGCGAGATGGGCAGCCAAGAATGGGGGATTACCCAGAGAAAAAGGAATTTGCATGGATTACAGGGATTAAACAAATACAGTATGAAAGATGGAATGTTGTGTAACGGGATTGGCCAGGTGCTTTCTGTGCTAGGATCTTCTAAATACTTCAGCATATTGGACATTCAAGGAGGATTTCTTCAAATCAAGTTGAATGAGGACAGCAAAGACATCAGCTCATTTTGCTGCTTTAGAGGCCAATTTTATTTTAAAGTCCTTCCTTTTGGATTAAACAATTGACCAGTAAGTTTCACCAGGATGTTAGATTCAGCCCTAGGGGACCTTCTATACAATTGTTGCATTGCATACGTTGATGACATCATCGTGTTCAGCAACACGTACAAACAGCACCGATTTAGACTTAGATGCTGTACCACTGGGTTAACATTCAACCTGAAGAAAATTCAACTGCACGATACGCAAGTGAAATACCTTGGACACATAGTCACACCAGGAAAATTGAAACCAAAAGCTAAGTAAGTCACCAGTATGCAACTGAACAAAACCCAAACCAGAAATCAGTGAAGTCACTGCTTAGGTTCCTTGGCCTATTCGGAGTTTTTTGCTTAATTGTTCACTATTGTCACGTAATAGCGATAACACTTTTTAATCTTCTGAAAAAGAATGTACGATGGAAATGGACAGAGGGGTACAGGGAAGCAGTAAGCAAGCTCAAGAATGCATTGGCAGGAGTGACCCAGTGCTTAGCAGGCATTTTGAAGCCATTTGTTTTAAACACAGACGGAAGTAGAACTGGCATTTCTCCAATATTATGTCAGCGAAATAATGCCTACCTGCCAGTTTTGCAGGATGCAAGATAGGCAAGGCAGAGGCAAATTAGGGAGTGAGCGACTTGGAAATGTGTTCAGTGGTATATGGAAGAAATCGTTTTGAGCCATACACTGAAAACATCGAGTTTGATAATCAGAGCAATCACAGCGCGTTATCTTACATTAAGAACTTACCAGACATGACAGGCAGACTTGCAAAATAGGACTCGCAGCTGTAACGCATGTGATAACCTTGAGGTACCACAAAGGCCCAAGAATTTGACTTCAGACGTCATCAGCAGAATGTACGAGGAACATGACGAATCAAGCGAATCAGCTTATGGTGTGGGATGTGCTGAAAGTGACAGTCAATCTAATGAACTGGTTGTCTTGGAACATGCTTGCCCGGATGCACTGATGAAGATCCGAAGCAAGTACATCATGGGACATGATGTGGCTCAGCAAGCAGCTGTGAAGGAAGAGAACTACTGGGACTACAGATGATGGTGCTGAAGCAGATTTACTGGACTTGAAGACTAGCCCATTTTAATTCCCAACACTGGATAGAATTGCAGCTGCATAGATGGGCAAAATGCCAGATCTCAAGACTGGAAGGGCAGCAAAGCTGAAGCGCATATTACACATATATACACTGGATACTAAGGAGTGGCACCTGCAACTGGACAAAATTGTGTTTGCGCTCTGCAACTGTGAGGTCTCGGGTTATTCAGCATTGCTCAAATCGTTTTAGGACATAACCTGCAACTGCCATGGGCTGCTGAGATAGAGGGCTTGAGACACACCAGAGACTGAGCTGATAAGTACACAATGGACGAAATTCAGCAGCGTGGTATTTCAGCATTTAAGGATATTCAACACAAGCAAATAAAAATTTGATCAAATCCAGATGTGAGACGTTTGTTTCTGGAATTTAAAGAAGGTTATTGGGTGGCGAGAAGAAAACGTGTGTTGAGCTCAGCCCAAAAGGGCGTTCCTAAGTTTACATAGCCAAGATTTACAGGACCCTTTGTAGTTCTGAAATGTAATGGGATGAATTCCTCCTATACATTATGTAACGTGAAGAACGGTGGTAAGATTCTAGATTCTGTAAACATTGCGGATTTAAAACCATATTACAGGAAGGCTGCACCACAAGGGATAGTGAAACCGAGAACTAACACTTTCCATAAGAATGATATAGCAAGTAAGGAAGCAGGGAAGGAGACATTAACTCGGACACCGGATTCCAATCCCTCTGCAAGTCCAAGGGGTAGTACTATGGCATCAGACAAGGAGGCATCTGGAAATCAAATTGAAGATGCTCCTCAAAGCTCCGACAAGACTGCTAGTATTAGAAAGAAGGTGGCATCACTGATGACCACTTCAGCATCCGAATCGCAAGGCAAACGTAGTACGGCAGTGGGACAGAAGGCAGTGAGGGAGCCACAGCCAGGGGCAAACTGTAACCAACATACCTGATCAACGTGGGGAACAGAAGATAACCAGGCTGCAGCAACAGCCCAGACAACTATGACACAGGAAGGACGGAGGCAGGGGCGAGACCACCCCAACAACTTTTCCACACCGTTATAAGCTAAGGAAGTGAAAACCTATTAGTTATGAGGGGGTGGTGGACATACAGACGACCAGATGAAGAGGAGAGGGGTGCAAAGCAACTCCAAAACAACGATGAGACCAGAAACCACAAAAACCATTTAAGTATGATCTCAACTTGTACAAATACATCAGGTTACTTATACGAAAAACGATGGATGCATTTATATGGAGATGGTAGCAGGCATCAGAGAACCTCTTGTTGCAAGATGGACGAATCCTACGCACGCCATAATGAATACGGTCAAAGAGATGAGGTGCAAGGCATTGTCATTTACCTCTGGCAAAAAGGAGCTGATCTTGATCGAAATCCACTGCTTTGATTCGGCGATCAGGTGCACATTTGCCATTCACATTTTTTTTACACGTGGCCAATCATGTGATGGACCTTTTGAGCTGATTAATCGGAAGACACAGTTTCTGTATGGAGGGCATAATGTAAACGACGCCAAGGATGTAAGAGAGTTCAAATTTCAAGTTTAGAACTGGTGACGCCCTCTAGACCCGATTTGTGAACTAAAATATCCACCCCAAACATGTCAATGTAGGTGGACCTAAATAAACTCACCCAAACAATCTATACACTCATGATTTTAAGTAGTCTACGAAATTACTATTTGAGTGATTAACTGCATTTTCCTGGGGTGCCTTCGAAAATTGACCCAACTGCCCGGAGTAACTCAAAATCTTGCGACCGCGTGTATTAACTCCCTAGGAGTGAAGTGATCGTGTATATTGATGCTTGATCTGGAGCGCCAGAGTTACTCCAAGATCAAGAGAAACCTGAGTAACTCAACTGAGGTCAATTTTCGAAGGCACCCATGCATAACACATTCCAACAAAATTGAATGCATTCAAACAAAATTTTCCATTTTCTAAGAATTTGGAATTTCAAAATTAAGGATTTTCATGGAATCTAAGAATGTTGCGTGTATGAACCCTGTCTTTCACGCTGGCTACCCCAGAACAAATCACATGCACCTCTCCTGCATTGCTAATCTCCATGTTGTAAAATAAGTTTTTCTTTTTAAACTCCTCTGCTGTTGCATGTGGTGGTGGAGTGCTTCCGTGTTCAATACCTACATACAACTTCTATTTTGTCTGAATGCCGCAATTTTCTTGCTATTGGTATTTTCGATTGGGGAGGGGGAGTAGTATGTAAAAGGAAAAAAATTGAGTAGTAATGTGTGAGCAAGTTTTTCACCATCAGGTCATACCAGTTTGCAAAGAAATCCCCTACGCAAGGCAGTTTTGCTATATTCACTCAAACCCGTGTAAATATTATAAAAGTGTAAAATACGTGTGTAATACACGAAAACAGTGATATAGAATGCTCTTTTAAAAAAATTAAAAAAAAAATTCCAAATTTTCCATTTTTGGTACCATGTTTTGCTACTAGCTGGTGCTGCTCTCAGTCAATTTCCTGATGGTTTTCATTGCGAGCCAGCAGACCTAAAATTGACACCAGGGACGAGTAAATCTTACAGTCGCAATGTAACATCACAGAACTGTAACTAGCGCAAATAGCGCTCACCACTTGACAACGACTGCAGAAGCATGACGATGGTAATAGCAACTTAAAGGCTCCTCTTCACCATTTCGATAGCGTTGCCCATATTCTAAACACAGCATCCACGTTCCAGATTTTCCGACATCCAATAGGCTGATGTGGGTCAGGTGATCTCGTTTTAGTTATGAAAATTACGGCGCTGCTGCGAAGTGTTGTACGATTTTTTATTCACCGCCATTTTCTTTATATTGCTCGCAAATTCTATGGTGCTGCATCTAGGAGTTGAAAAGGTGCCTTTAAGCCGGCCCACAGTGGCGTTCAAAGATGCCAGTAAATAAACATTGTGTCAAACTGCCAAAACAGTTTGTGGCTAACAGAATACACCTTCACGAAATTAGCTCTCCCTTGCTCTCCTTATTGTTGTTTGTCGGCCATTTTAAAGCTGCGTGATCGCAACGTACGGTGGCTTATACAGTAATATTGGGACACGCAACTTTTTTTTCCACACACGCAACACTTTTATGAAACCGGAACAAGATGGCCACTGGCGTGGGTGCAGTTTATGTCCGAGGTTGTAGTGTGTCTTATCTGCTGTTGGAACTCCGCTTTTGTTTACGTAGAAAGAAAAAAATGTCGTTTATCCCAATGAGCAACCGTAGTGACAACATGCGTTTTTTTCCCATTTGTCCTACAAACTCGTGTCCTCCCGATATGACGCTTGCCGAGTGTTGCTTTCCATAGGAATATGCTCAACCAATATAGTGACTTCATTACGGAAGGAGCATATTCCTATGGAAAGCAACACTCGGCAAGCGTCATATCGGGAGGACACGAGTTTGTAGGACATGCTGGAATTTCAGATGATTTCTAGCTACAAAAAGTTAAGTGAAACGGGTGCTTAAATACACCTAACACCGTCCCGTCACGATTAAATTCTAACAGCGAGAATTCAGAGCTCTATCGTGGTGTAAATACGGCCTTAAAGGCCGATTGCCACCAACTGAAAATCTGCAGCATTTAGCACTATCTCGTTTTCTCCAGCGCTTGCATGCATCAAGCAAAAGAATACACAAATAAATATCGTACTAAGTCACATACCTCCTTAGTTATTGAGCAAAAATTTGGTACGCCCTCATGCATCTAGAAGCAAGCAGTAAAGATTAATGATATTACTGCCATTAGAAGGTGCCACAGTAAATTCTTTATATTCTACGGTGGCACCATCTAGCGGCAGTAATATCGTTAAACTTTACAGCTTGCTTCTAGGGCACGAGGACGTACCAAATTTTTACTCAATAATCAAAGAGGCACGTGGTTTGTTTGTAGTGCTAGTAGCCTATAATCTTCGAAATTAGACCTGGAAATTCATTATCTATGTAAACAGATAATTAAGAACTGGCTGTATTACATTAGAGACTGAAGATCATTTTTAACAGCACATTTATTTTGTTAAAACGAAGTTTTTGCTTTACAAAAAATCAAACGAAGATTCTCGCTGCTCCCAAACGTGGAGCCATCACAAATGAAGCAAAAACGCAATTTCAAAGTTCAAAGATAAACAAATATCTTGGCGAATTTTCAAGTCTGCTTTGCTGGAGGTGTTGTTATTCAGCCGACTGTCTTCTTCAGGCGTTGTTTTCAGTTCCTTCTTGTTAACCTCTTTTGAAAATGGCTGCTTCTTGTTGCCTGAACTAAAAGGGGCCAGTCTTTTTCGTTGCCTCATGTACTAGTGGGGCCCGTCTTCCACTCTTGATTTTCGCACATTTGTTGCGGATAAGATATTGTACGCTGGGTTTGATGGTCCCTAGATATTTATCAGCATGCCCTTCTCTAGGACGTGGTGTTGAACAATCGGAGATTCGATTCCTCTCATGTTTGTGTTCCTGCTGGAATTTGACACCAGTAACTTTCCATTCGATCTTGTGCATTATGTCCATGTGATGGAGTGCTATGCAGTTTGTTCCACTTCATTGCGTGCATCTGCCATGTGGTGTTTTGGCCTCATTCTTGTCTTTTCTTGTCTCTATGTATACGGCATCACATTCCCCACATGACCCCTACATTATTCTCCTTACCTGGTATTTTTGCCAGACATTCTTCTTCATTCTAAGGGATACCCCTTTTCTTCTCTTCTTGGCTACTCCTACTCTTGTTGGTTTTTGTAGCATGTCTTTCAGTCCTTCACCATTTTTAACATGAGATCAAACCCTTTCTCTCTAAGAATATACTGGATTTTCTCCGCCACTCCTTCTATAAAGGTTAAGTTCAACTTGTGCCAATCGGCTTTTCACATCGATTCTATTGTTTCTTCTCACAATTGGGCCCAGTTGCTTTCATCGCTATCGCTCGCTTAATAATGGTGTTAAAGTATTTTGGGGTTTATTCTATCAGAATGAATCATCGTTTTGCTTCTTACAAGAATTATCTCGCAATCTCGATGGTGCTTGAGAACAATCCTGCAACTTCGTTATAGCTATAGCTTTGAGTCGCTCCACCAGGCTTCCAAATGTGAAAGGGATACCCCTGCCTGTCGTCATTGGCTCATGGTAGGAAGATCAGTACAAGCCCTAGCATATGCCAATGACAACAGGCAGGGGTACCCCTTTCAGATCTGGACACCCGGTTGGGCAACTCAAAGCTATTATTGCGACCAACAAATTTTCCATGGATTGTCCGGCAGTCAAGCATCATCGAGATTCTGAGAGAATTCCTGCAAGAAGCACAAGGACAATTCATCCTGCTCGAATACCACCAAAATACCTCACGAGCATGATTAACTGAGCGATAGCGATGAAAACAAAGCAACTGGGCACAAATGTGAGAAGAAACAAGGGAATGATGTGAAAAGACACGGACAACAAAAGTTGAATTTACCTTTACAGAAGGAGAGCCAGAGAAAGTACAGCGTATTCTTAGGGAGAAAGGGTTTGAATCGTATGTAAAAATGGTTAAGGACTGAAAGACATGCTACAAAAATCAACAAGAGAGGTAGTGAAGAAAAGGGGTAACACTCAAAACTAAAAATTAAAATTACCAAAGGAGTGTATCGTGATACCGTATATATAGGAGAAACAATAAAATGCATAAGAATGAGTATAAAGTAAACGACATAGCAGTCCAGTATGTCACGGAAATTATGCAAGGGATCGATTGGAAAACAAGTGAAACTCAGTGCACCCACGAGGGAGGGCGACCCGATGTACTCAGGTCTGGCCACTCAAAATTTCTTTTTCTTTCGCAATTGTGAGTTTTGATGACTGTAGTAAGTACTCGATTTGTGTGTGTTGTGAATTTATTTTAAACTCCCAACAAACAACTCCCATCCAAATGCAACAAGTGCTGTAGTACAAGTCTATCGGCTTGTTAGGCAGGGAAGCATTCAAACGTATGCAGCCCGAATGTTTTAAAACAATGTACTATGTTTAAATTGCCAAACACGTCAAACAACAAAAACATCAACTAACAGACGATAAGTCATAGTGATCAATGCTGGCATGGTTACACATGTTGGCGGGATAAGGTGTGGTGTCGATTTAGACTCTGGGTTGCTAGGAACAGGCACAATATTGCTGCATTATCTTGTGTTAGCACCGCATACTGAAATGTTTCAGCCGAACCAAACTAAACCGAACAAAAATGTACCAAACAAATCAACCTTTAGAATAAAATTTTAAACAACTCCGTTCACAAAGATTTGAAAATTTCTCAAAGGACAAGTTTATTAACATGTGAATTTCACACGGACTTGCAAGCTATGGAAACTGTGCACGCATAAGGCCATGCAAAAAAAATTGTTTGGTTTACGGGCGAGGTTGCAAACTGAAGCACCAGGCATTTTATTCTATTTTTTTATTTTATTTAACTGATCACATTTCTTTGACGTGTACCTAGCTCAAGACTGGAAGAGTTTGCAGTAGGCCTAAAAGAGTGTAATATTCTCTAATTATGTTATTTATGTCATCTAGTAATAAAAATACTTCAGTTTTTTCCAAATAACTTCTCAGTGGTTTGAGCTAAAGGCTTGAAATTAGCACCATTGAAAAGCTCGTTTCGAGCCGGTTAAAATGGTATGTACTGGAATGTCAAAAACGGTCAAAATTTGGTGAAATATGATTTTTGCATTTTTTCGCACACAAAATTTGAACATTTTCACATCATTTTTTAAATAAGTTTTTGGATAAGCCAATTTTCGAAACACGAAAAATCATTTAGTGACGCGACAAATTCGGGAGCGCGGGCACGTTGCGTTTGGGTGTCTCCTTGAACAAAAGAACACCAACATTCTCTCAGTATTAAGTCACACCGCCATCTACTGAGAAAACAAATAATCTGGCTCACTGGCCAACACAGGTAAATGAACTCCTCAATCTGAATTTTACATTTTAATTCAACCGTAGCGCAACAAAAATTTATTTATGGTTTGTTGCACGATGCGATTTTTTTGTATCAAAAAATCTAAAATTTCACATTTTTTTAAACCAATTTGGACGATTTTTCAGATTTTGCACACTTTACTGAGGGAAGAGCATACACAAAAATAAACTGTTTTTAAAACAAGTACCACATGGTTGATACTTTAGGTCATTTTAGAACTTATTTTGTACACAAATACCACCATTAAGACTCAACAATAACTTGTCTCTTGAATTTTCGAAGAAATTAACCTTTCTTCTTCATCAGAAGCTCACGGAAAAAAAAAACTGTTCAAAAAGTTTGCTACATGATCGCAGGAGAAAACTGTCACCATTCGAATCGGGTGCCCGACCACTGATCTCTATTTTGGCGCCCAGGCACCCGATTCGAATAGTAAGTTTTCTCGTACAAACGATCACGTAGCAAACTTTTTTCAGTTTTTTTTTTCGTGAGCTTCTGATGAAGAAGAAAGGTTAATTTCTTCGAAAATTCAAGAGTCTTGTTGAGTCTTAATGGTGGTATTTGTGTACAAAATAAGTTCTAAAATGTCAGATTTTAGCCACTGTAGTGATTACCAGCATTCAATAATACTTTAGGTGTAGGTCCGGTAAAGAGTTAAGAGTTAAAAAAAAAATTGACATAACTTGTTAACGTGAAATTAGCCTAGTTGGCTCATTACATGCCAACAAATGGAGTGAAACAGTTTTTATATTCAATTTAGGTCTTTTATGGCTAATTAAATTTTTATATTAAAAAATAAGAATTATGCGTGACACAGGTCTGCATTTTACTACAAAATTTTTTTTTTGCAATTGCTGCCTGAAAACCGTCTCACTCCATGCTAAAATAATCAACAATCACATCAAAACTTCAATTTTGAATTTTTGAAGCTACCTTTATCAGAAGCAATGTACTATTTCCAAGTTACCAAAACACTAAACAATTGCATATCGAGAAAAACGCAATGAAAGTTTAGAGTTGGCTCATGGAACTTTATTCACTGACTAAGAGTCTAAAATCCTCCAGGTAAGTATTGATCGCCTTCAGTACGTTTTTAGGGCAGGATTGTCTTTTTTGTTGCTGCTGAACAAATTTTTTTTCTTCGTTTTGCTGTTTCGGTCGCCGCTTTTTGTGCTTTTGCAACACGCTCCCGATTTTTCACGCGTACTTGTTGACTCCACAACTTTTCCAATACAGATTTTCATTTGGGACAGCACATCTGGCATCACCATGGAACTCGCATTACTGTCATGGCTACTCCTGTCTCCAATGTAGGTCTTCGAATAAAATCAGTTTTGGGGCACTTGTTCCAAATGAGATTGTTTATGCTTTCGTTGGGATTCTGGGTCTTATTTTTTAGACATCGGGTAAGGAGATCAGGGCGTGACAATCTCCGGAAAATGGGTACTAGTTATTCAGCAATATGTTTTGGCAAAGGTTGCTTAGGTGCTGAGGGCTGGGGTATTTTTGTCATTAGGGTTTGCAACGAAAGCACTGCGATATCGGCACCACATGTTCTCAGGGCAATGAGTGTGATGCGGGCTTTCAGCCGTCGAAATCGAGTGAAACAATATGGCCCAGTTTGCATTTCTCATGCCCTCCAGGTCATTTGCGTTAGTTTTTATGGCCAACCCATACCATGTTGTGAATTTGTCTACTTTATCTATGGTTAGGTTACCTTTTCCTCCAATAGGTTATTTCAACACTTTTTGTACATCTACGAGTTTTCGAACAGCAGTTCCCATTCTCTTACGAACATGGTTTGTGCACTCCTCCTTGACAATGTCCACATCTGGGCCATAAGGTTTGCTTGTTGCAACTTCGTCGTATGCTTTACTATCACCATCAGATAGCATTACTGTATAACGCAAGTTATACTTTTGAACTGATCGACACCATGCTAGTTTTGCTGCCTTGACCTCCATAGCACCCGATAAGCCATCAAAGTTTTTTTCACAATTTGGCTTGTGCTCCTGATACCATTCTTTGTACTGGTCTGTGTTTTTATCAATGTCTGATGTACTATTGCACCCACCACACCAGTTGCTCAGCACAACACAGTCAATTGCTACTTGCTAGTCCTGTTACCATGTCGATAACGACTGCAACCCTGTGATGGGACACATGTCCCCTTTTTTGCCATGTTCCATCGAAGGAAACCCAAATGTCAATTGTATCTGTATCTGTCAATGTATCATCTAAATCCATGTAAGCAGTACGGATAATTTTTGCCACTTCTTGAAATGATTTTCAAGGCAATTTATAGAATTCGTGTGAACTTCTTTATTTTGAACATGAAAAGTTTTGTTTTGACATATTGTTCATGTCTAACGCACGAGTCAACTCCTGCAGTCCAGCGCAGTCTACACCAATACTACGAACGGCAGTTACAACACGTCTGTTGACTTCAAATGTTTGACTGCCTGGCACTTTCTTTGAAGTAAACATGGAGTCTTCATGACCGCAATTTTCACAGAAAATTTCGAGACAGGATAGCAGCCCTTTTTGCTAGCAACGTTTTCCGAAATCGACAGCATCGCACTTACACAATTGGAGCACAGATTTTTCCCGACGATTTCATTTAGACAGTCCATTTGCATCAGAAGGTAGGACACAGGATGGTTAACTTTAACTTTTTTAACATTTTTAGCTTTATTTGGTACGCTTTCAGCTTCTTTTACCTTTTGAAAATAATTTAAGTTTTCATTTAGAAGCAGAGAATACGACTGGTTCTTGAACTTGCGTCGCTGACGTAGTTGGTTCTGGTTCAGCAGACGGCCGATCGTCCCCAAATTGGCTTTGACTTTCGTCGTTATTACTGACCGGGTTGATAACCTTGATTTTTGGTCACGGCCCCTTATAATAAATAATAATAAATTCATTCATACAGCAAAGAAACTGTATCGGACAGAGAAGGGAGCTCATCCTCCACTTATACCCAGTCCGAAATTAAAGGAGCAGCTAACATGAATAAAAAGAAACAAACCCATAACCGCCTGAAAAAAACTTTCAGACCCTTTTTTTAGAGTCCATATGGTACTTGGGCCAGTTCTCGGATTCGAACCGGCATTCTTTTGGTTTGGAACTGACGACGCTGACCGATGGGCTGTGCTTGCCCGCTTTGCTCGGGATCCCCGGGGACCCCTCACAAAGCTCGCGCTGGGACTTAGTTTTTCGCTGTTATACGTTGAAGGCATACGTTCGTATCTAGGCAGTTATGGGTTAAAAACACTTATTAATAAAAATTAAAAAAGATAAAAATTTGTTGCAGATGCTATCGGCATGGCAAGGACCTAAGGTTTGCTTACTGCTATTCGACATAAAACTAAAAATTATGAATTACAAAAGTTTAAATGAAGACAATGGCTCGGCTTTAAAGGAAGGGTTGATGGAATTAGGTTCGGGTCACGAATGCCTTACCAGCAAGGTTAGACCTACCAGGGACACGATGGTCCCCGATGGCATCGCCAATCGTGAGGGACAAGAACTTTGGAAGCTCTCGCGTTTTTCCTAGCCATTTAATAGTTTTGAAAACGAACGAAGATCGATGTTTTGTTGTGAGCCGAAGCGACAAACAAGATGGCGAATGCGACCCGACGATGACGTCAGCGCGCGCTCATGTGGCCTTGTCGGCCAACCTGACGATCGCAATACACGCGCGTGACGTCACGATGATGCAGCGGATCGAGAGCCAATCCTAGAAGCTGAAACACCGGCTGTCTGGCTTTCATTATCGCTTCACCCATTCGTCCAGACGCTATTTGTACCGAAGCTTGTAGTTGCAAAAGACGAAGCTGGCAGTTTTCCAACGAGTCCAAACATGGCAGCCTCCGTGTAGTGGTTCCTGCGCTGCACGCTATCAAAATTGTCGACATTTACGTGATTTTACTGGTGTTCTCTTGAATATTTATTTATTTTAGCGTGTAAGGGTTTACAAAATCAAGGTATTTAACAATTTTCATGTTGATTAAATTAAAAATAAAGCTGGAATACTATTTTCAAAAGATCGTTGTTGCCAAAGCTAGTGAAAACTGAATATTGCATTTTTTATTTTTTTCCCCAAAATTTTGTGTATACTCTCCCCTTACTGGAGAGCTCAAATTTTCACATTTTTTCACTTGGTGGCTTCCCTGGGAGATAGGGCATTCGCTATAAGCATTACGAGCGTTAGGCTCCGCCCACAAGATACTGCCTGGAGGACCAACAAACCACGCTCTCGCTAACCGCGGAAGACCACCGTTACCCAATCCTAAACGAGGATTACAAAAAAAACAGGAACCGAGCAGGCCACTAACGTCACCTGCCCATGTAAATAGCGGCAACCCTCAATGTGGTAAAATTACTTTTTTATACACAAATGCTGACGGGCTATCTAATAAAAGAGACGAACTGAATGCTATCATTGATGCTACCAAGCCTTGTGTAATTTGTGTTAGTGAAACTCACTTGAAGGAGGACTCGCCAGACATTAGTGACTGTTTAGCAAATTATACTTCTTTCCGAGCTGACAGAATCAATCGGCCTAAAGGCGGCGTACTGATTTGTATCAGCGATTCCTTGAGTCCTCGTAATCAAACTGCTATTACCAGTCCAGACAAAGACTGGGAAATTATCTGGTGTAACTTTAATGTTGGAACTGATAAATTCTCTCTAGGCTGTTGCTATCGTAGTCCGGATACTGGTCCTGCCTCCCATCAGAGTTTTCTTGATGCACTCAGCTGCCAAATTGCCAAAGAAAAAAAGAAAAAAAACATTATTGTCTGTGACTTTAATTATCCAAGCATTAATTGGCCAGGAGCAGTTGGCAATTATTTTGGCTCTTCAATGGAAGATAAATTTCTCTGTTATTGACGATGCTTTCTTGCTCCAACATGTTGATTTCCCAACTAGATTTCGCCACGGTGAAAATCCCTCTACTTTGGATTTGCTGTTTACTTCTCCTGACGTGGAAATCGATGAACTTAGCTCAGCTCACCCACTTGGTCGTTCGGACCATGCGATACTGGTCTGGAATTTACTCTGTCATCCCTCAAAAAGTGTGACTTTTCCTAAGCTTTCCTATCGAAATGCTGACTTTGAGATTATTAATAAAAAAATCTCAAGCGTTGATTGGGAAAAAGAATTTCTGGACACTAACTGTAGCGATGCTTGGAAAATTCTTAAAGATTTTATTAATCAAATGGTCCATGATCACTTCCCCGAGATCAGCTGGATCTCTAAACCCGGTGGGCTAATGTGGATGAACAGTACACTTAAGAGGCTCATGAACATTAAGCAGCGTAAATGGAAGACCTACAGGCACAAAAGGAATGCCGAAGCTTGGCAGAATTACACTGAAGCTCGCAACACGTTGACTACTGAAGTTCGATCGGCTAAGATAAACTTGGAGTGTGACATTGCTACTAGATCCAAAAGTAACAAGAAAGTACTGTATGACTACTTTCGTAGTAAGCAAAAAGGTAAAGCTGTTATCAGACTCGGGGACGGTAACGATGACCCAATTGACGATCCTAGTGATACTGCTAACTTATTCAATGATTACTTTTCATCGGTTTTTCTTCCAACAAGCAAAGCTGATGGACAAAGCAACCAGCCCAACTCTATACCGTCTTTGAGTACTGTTGACATTTCCGAGCAAATTGTTTTCGACATGCTGAAAAAATGCAACCCAAATAAATCCGCTGGACCGCATGGCATTCACTCAGCCTTACTACATGGTTGTGCCGAATCCCTTGCTAAACCACTAAGAATTTTGTTTAATAAATCTATCTGCAGTGGAGACATACCTGAAGACTGGAAAACAGCTATCGTGGTACCTATTCACAAGAAAGGAAGCCGAAGCGCCGTTTCAAATTACAGGCCTATCTGTCTGACCTCTCAAGTCATCAAAATTTTTGAAAAAATCATTCACAGGTTTATCACAGACTTCCTCGACCAAAATAACAAGCTTAGCAGCAAGCAACATGGATTTCGGACGGCATTTTCCTGCGTCTCCAACTTGCTCGAGTCCCTGGACTTCTGGACAGAGGCCTGTGAGGAGGACACTCCTTGTGATGCCGTCTTCATGGACATCCAAAAGGCCTTCAACTCTGTTGACCACGAAATACTTGTTAACAAACTGGACAGCTTTACAACTGGTTTCGTGAATATCTACATAACAGACGTCAGCGCGTTGTAATTAATAATGTTTTCTCAAGCTGGACACCAGTGACCAGTGGTGTTCCTCAGGGTACTGTGTTAGGCCCACTGCTTTTCCTGATTTTTATTAATGACATGCCAGATTGTATCCGCTCTTTTTGTAATTTATTTGCAGATGACCTTAAAATCTGTAGAAAACTCAGGTCTCCAAATGACGTTCAGGCATTGCAGGAAGACCTTAACAATGTGCAAGCTTGGGCTAATCGTAATAAGATCGCCTTCAATGTGGATAAATGTGAGGTACTCCACATTGGGTATAACAACGCGCATCAGGAATATTCCCTGAATGACAAAATTTTACCTACGGCGAAGCAAGTGAAAACTCTAGGAGTTGTTATCACTGAAAACCTTAAATCTAGTGCTCAGTGTCTTGCAGCAGCAAGAAAAGCTAACTCTGTTCTTGGTCAGATTCGAAGCCACTTCTCGTATCTAGATATTGAAACCTTGCGTACACTCTACACCGTTTATAACCGCCCACATCTTGAATTTGCTGTTCAGGCTTGGAATCCTTACCTGGCGAAGGACATCCACATCCTGGAAACTATTCAACGACGTGCAACTCGCCTTTTGCCATCACTGCGTACCCTTACCTATGAAGAGAGACTTAAGAAACTTAAACTCACTACTCTTGTTGAGTGCAGAAACAGGTGAGATCTACTGCAGGTTTTCAAGATTGTGCGTGGCTTTGAAGGTGCCGACCTCCGTGATTTATTTAGTGCTGCCCCACCTGTTGGGACCAGAGGTCACAGGTACAAGCTGCAAAAGCAGTACGCGAGACTTGACGTACGGAAGTATTTTTTTTCCAACCGCACCGTACACGCCTGGAACAACCTCCCGTCTCATGTTGTTGATGCTCCCAGCTGTAATTCTTGGAAAGAACGCTTTGATCGATTGTAGTTCCCCCCTCCCCAGCCATTTAAGCTTGCTTCTGGCTGTGTATTTTATATTATTATTATTATTATAACCACCTACGGTAAACAGTGTGTATTCAACCATTATTTTTTTCAAGAAAGTAATGTCATCGTTCATTTTCGCGACGTATATTGCTGCACTAATAAAAGTTTAAAAGTATGCTCGTGTTTTTATCGTTGTACGGCGGTTAACGAAACATTTTCAGTAATATTCAATGCTTCAGCTACAGCGTGAAAATGCTGTTTATCAGCTCGCTGTTTGTATGGCTGATTTATTGGATAAAAGGGAAGGAACTGTAATCTCCTCGTAGCATTTCATCAGAGAGCTAAGAAAGCAGTTCTCCACGAATAATTTTCTATTCAGATTGGCAAGAGTAAGCTTACAAAAAAAAAAGTTGAAATACTTGAAATTTTTTTTTGTTTAACACGTAAGCACTGTTGAGAGAAATAAAATCGGCAAATTAAAAACGTACCTTGTTTATTTAGGACAGCATTCCCCTAATTTTTGCACACAGAGCCAACATTTTGTAATATTCAACTAAAGATTTATTTATTTACGTATTTCGCTATTAACCGGTGGTCTTTATTTTTACCTTTCTATAAAACAGAACTGTCTGTAGCAAGAATAGTGCGCTTTTTTTCCCGTAAGGCTGCCCTACTGATTTTTTTCTTTTGAAACTAAAATTAGTCCATGCTGTTAAATACTAATTAGTCCAGCTTGCTTCTTTTTTTGGGCATGCAAACAAAAATATGTTTTCTTTTATTGCTCGAACAAATTTATTACACGAATCTCACAAGTGAAATCATTAACTGAAAGGTCAAAGAAAATGACAGTAACTTAATTAGCCTCTCATTCAGGATATCTGACTAAATTTTCTTCACACTCCTCCTGGTTTTTCACACTATTGTAACCCGATTCAGTACCCCACCCCCCATCAAAACAAAAATAAAAAACAGGTAAATATTCTTCGCTGTTTATTTATTTAATCAAATAATTTTGTGATCGGGAAAAAATCTGGTGGATATTATATCAATTACCAGTTTGTGCACTGTTTCATAACAGTTCTAGAGAACAAATGAAGAAACCTTTTAAGTTTACAATTCCCCTCCCCCCCCCCAAAAAAAAATTTCTTCACGGCTGTAGGTAACCCCCCACCTAACAGAACAGCAAATTTCCCTGACTTTGTTAGGTTTTCCTGATAACCACGGGGCCATCACTATTCAAAACGTGGTCCAACTAGAAGTAGTCCAATTTTGCAGCAAAATTTGTTTCTATAGGCTTTGAAGCTATATTATACACTCAAAGGTACGCATAGGCTAATGTTAACTAATAGGATCATAATTTATTTTAATGGAATTTACTTTCATCGCCCAGCCACAAGCAAACTGACTGCAAGCTTGTAAGCTTTACTGTGCCGTAATAAGATTTCGAAAATGCCCGGTAATTTAGGCCATGCAAAGTTAAAAAAATGGTTCTCGGGCACATAAAGTTGAAAACTGATGAAGGATGAGGATTTTTTTTTACACATTCGGTTCTAGAGCACAGAAAGTTGAAAACTGACGAGTGATGAAGTTTTTTTTAAATATTTTTTAACACATTTTATAGTAAAAAAAAAGTGCCGGTTTCATACCGAATTTTAAAAAAATGGTCAGATTGCACAGCATTTAAAAAGCCATTTTTCGGAAATTTTTATTCGCAGCAAGCATAGATCGGATTTCAGAAACCCCCCTAAAAAAAAATTGATGTGAAGCTTTTAGATGATGCGGCAGATTACGTAGCATTGATACAACAGTAGTGATCAGACTAATGTTGACTTTGGAAAAGTAACTAATAAATGCTGCGTCAATTATTTTTATTTCTTGCAAAAAATCTATGCGGGAGGGCCTGAGAACCATTTTTTTTTTTACTTTGCATGGCCTTAAGAGGTTGTTTTTTATATTGGTTTCGTCCTCCCTCCCCCCCCCCCCTTTTTTTTTTCTTTCATTCTGTTTTAAATTGCTTTTGTTGAAAAGGGAATGAAAGAAAAACAAACA